>PISX010001799.1:0-181536 GCA_004024625.1 Mellivora capensis | reverse complement strand
ACTCGTCTCATCCTTGCCCCTCTGAATTGTGTTTCTCATTTTAGAGCAGTCATTTCTTTCTTCCTTCCAATCCTTTGGGTCCTTAGGATTTCAGATTATCCCCATCACTTTTTAGGATAATGAATCTGAAGTATTTGTTTTATCCAAAGCTCCCTTTTTCATACTTTAGGACACATACCCTTGTTTCTGAGTTCCAGAATGGACTGATCAAGTCCAGGCTAGAATTTCTCATTCCACTTGTGATTTCGTGGCATCCCTCATTTGAAATGTCCATAGTCACTTCTTCATATATGCATTTTCTACCTCTTCATTCATCGACTCGTCCATTCGTCCATCCTTCTATCTAAACGATGAGTGTTATAGAAAACTGGCCATGAGTAGAGCACTGCTCTAGACCTTGGCCTGATAGCGAGGAAACCTAATCCTGGCCCTCATCGGGTTATAGTCTGTTGGGGAAGAGAGGCTTAAACCAGGAAGTGTGATAAAGCTGTTGAATGTAGGGCAACAGAAGCGATGTGCCGTGGCAGCCCAGAGAGGTGAGAGCCACAAAGGTCCCGCTAAAGAAGCAGTATCCAAGGAGAGAGCTGAAGAATAAGGAGTCAGCGAGGGGAAGGGTGGGTTGGGCCAGATGGGACAATGTCCCTGGGTCAAGAGAGAGAGTTCCAGAGGAAGGGGGCAGTTTGTTCAAGTGGCCATGAGGCAAGAATAAGTCTGGTGGTTTGGAGGAACTGAGAAGTGCCAGTATGGCAAGCCCCAAGGGGTGAGGGGAGGTGTGCACCCAGGACTAGGGAGGTAGCAGGGGTAGGCTGGGGGGGATGAAGGGCCTTCCTGGTAGGGGTCTTCCTGGACTTCATCCCAAGGACAGTGGACAGTCACTGAAGAATTTAAGCAGAGAAACAACATGACCTTAGTTAATTCTTTCAATGATTGTCTTTTTTTTTTTTTAAGATTTTATTTATTTATTTGACAGAAAGAGAGAGAGAGAGAGAGAGTGTGTGTGTGTGTATGTGTGTGTATACAAGCAGGGGGAGCCGCAAGGGTGGGAGAAGCAGGCTCTCTACTGAGCAGGGAGCCTCATGCAGGGCTCCATCCCAGGACCCTGAGCCGGAGGCAGACATTTAACCAACTGAAACACCCAGGTGTCCCTCTCAGTGATTGTTCTGTCTGCTATGTGGAGAATGGGTTGTAGATAATAGGGGTGAATATGGGAGATATGCTCACCTAAAGGAAATTCTTAGAGACAGGGAAGAATTAGCCTATAATGTTCTAATTGGCACTAATCCCACGCTGGTATTTTTTTAATGTGTCCTTTTAATCATGAAAGACAGTGTTAACTTGTATTTCTTGAGACAAGCACACACACACACGCTGCGGGAAGGGCCCACATCATTTTCATTTAAGTAGCCCCCATTGCCTAGCATAATTTCTGGCATAAAAGGTGCCCACTGAATGTTTGCCAGATTGATGAATGAAGGAAGAAATGCGTAATTCCTCATTAGACACCCTTTTGAAAGAATAGTCCCATTATGGTTTCTCTTGATGTCCAAATGCTGTATACATGACAGAACGCAAGGGAGAAGGAAAGAGTGCAAAAACCTGAACCAAGAGCCTGGGTTCTCCTCCCACCTCCGCCTATGAGAAGTGAGCAAGTGGGGCCAAGTTGCGGCTTCTTGATGCTCTGGTTCTGAGTGTAAAATGAAGGAGTTGGACTGGAGAAAACCTATTAATCACCCAGTTTTGGTAATTCTATGACTTAAGACCCTGCAATACTGTTTCAATCAAACACAACCCTTCCCTACTGGCAACCCTCAGCATTTTGAGTTGGTCATAAAATGTCCTTTGCTAGAGGGATGTCTGAAAACCAGGACTGCTTTATCGTGGGTATTGCATTAGTCCCTTCTGGTCTGAGGGATTAGGGAAAATGAAGTAGCTGTTAGGAATGCAGGACAACCTCAACCAGAACATTAGAAGCCACTTCTAGGCTAGCTGCTTCCAGCAGGGCAGAGGCAGAAAGAAGGGATTCCATTATAAAGAGAGAGGTTTGTTTTCTTCTTTCTCTCCCTTACAGAGAAAGAAAGGGGATAAAAGAAAAACAAGACCTGAGCTTTCACATCCTGATAAGAATTTCCTGGTATTTACAACATGTAAAATAAACTTTTATATTTTTTTAAAAAGAAAATGCATTTTTGCTACTTGGCCAACATGACTGCTTTGGGGGAAAAAATATAGCCTTTTGGTTCCAATATGTAGATCAGACAGAACAAAAGAACACACAACTTTCCTTCTTTTTAAAAATATTTATTTACCTCATAGGGGAAGGAGAAAAAAGTCAGGAAGAAACAGAAAGGAAGCCGTGTCAAGAGTGCTAACTCAAATAAAGTTTCGTGGCTCTGTGGAAACTGCGTAGTTCGGGTGTGTTGTTTTTCCTCTTGCTGGGACTCCAGAGGGGGCTCCTTACTTAAAGGACTGGTATGGTTCCAGTGGAGAGAGCTAGATAATCTTTTGGGCTAAACTCAGGCAGTCAATCAACAGGGATGGATAGAGGCAATCTGTGTACTTTTCCAGGTGTCCTGGGGGAAGCAGAAATCCTCTTCCATGGGGGTTATACTCTACCACACCTCTGTCTAACATGCCAGATGAAGGAAGGTGGCAGGTCCCAACCACCTTGTCCTCAGGACAGTTGTATCTGGGAAGCCCTTACAGCTTTCATATACGTGACCCCATCTGATCGTCACTAGATCCTTACCTGAAAGAGTCTCAGTGAACTTCAAAGAATACCAGACTAAGAGTCAGAATGCCTAGACTTCTGGTACTTTCCCACAAGTGGCCTAACCACAAAAAGGCTCCATGTTATCCTCTCCAGATTCGCTTTCCACATCCCTGTTCTCACTCTTCCCAGGATTATTAAAAGGATCAAATAAAATACAGGATTTGAAATCGTTTCATGAACTCTGGGAAACTCGACAAATAGGAGATATCTTGCACGTTGTGGTGAGCAGATAGAAAGTGTTCTGCACATTCCAGAAATGGAAACACACTATGTTAATGGTAGCCTAAAGTTCAGAGACTTACTCAAGGTCCCATGGCTTATCTTCAGCAGAATCCTGGGTCTTAATCCAGGAAGAGGTATTCCAGCATAATCAGTTGCTTCTTCCAGCAGTGGGAATTCAAATGAAAAGGAAATCAGTGAGAAGCATGACCACGGGGTAAACCATCAAGTTGTTCATGGAGCTCCTCACTTGCACTTTTGTTTTTTGTTTTTTGTTTTTTTTAAACGCACGCAAGAGAAGGGTATCCCCACAGCCCATCCAGGGTAGCGGTGATTGTGTCACTTGGCAGAATATCAGCGGCAGTGCCTGGGCAGTGACTGAGGGAGAGGCTTGTACAAGTGACAAGGGGCACAATAGTCTCTTGGGCTTTATAGTTTCTTCAGACTTTCACATCTAGTAGAATATTTGATCCTTTCAGAATTCCATAATATGAGGGGGAAAGACATTTCTATTCTCCTCCAATTTGAAATGCAGAACCTAAAGCCTTGGAGACTAAAGACTTGGAGACGTCCAAGGTCATAACACCTATAGGTGGTGAGTCTAGAGTCAAGTCTTGGGTGTTGAGACTTCAGATTCCCATCTCCATGGTGCTGATGCTGCTAGTGGTTGACCTGAAGTCTTGGGCAGTTGGTTTGTTTTGCCTGTATAGTAGATTTCTTGTAGTAAATTTAGTCAGCCCTGGAAAAGAAGTGGGCAGCTTTGTTCAAGCAACCTAACGTAGGGTGTCGGGCGGGGCCCTGCCTGATGGGCCGCGTCCTGGAAAGCCACTGACGTGGTCTTGGCTGAGTTATTGTCTTTGGTCTCCGATCTGGAAGATGAATGGGTTGGACTATTCTCTCTAGCTCTAAATACAATGTTTTGAGATATGTGAGTGAAAGAAACTATAATTCTAACCTTTCCTAAAGGTACACTATGGAGGGTAGGAGTTTTTCTTCATAGTATGCTGGTCCTAATAATTCACTTTATTTTGTAGTGTGCTTTAAATTGTGTCAAGGGCTTTCCCATCTTGTTTCATTCATTCTCACACTCTTCCTTAGAGAGGTTGGCCAATGAATGATTTTTATGACTTCTTCTGACCATTCTTGTCTTTCTATTCCTTGAACAGCCCTCGCCCAGATCTTCATCAGGGGCCTTGGACTCGCTATCACCTCTGTTTGGAATACTGTTCTCTTGCCATTACGTGACCTGCTCCTTCCTGTGACTTGAGTTTGGCTCACATGTCACTTCTTTAGAGGGGCCTTTGCAGTTTCTCCCATGTGAAGTCCCTATGGCCCGGTCATTCCTTGTCACACTGACCTGCTTTATTTCCTGCGGAGTACTTACTGCTCCCTGAATAGTGAATGTGATTTGTTTACATTATCATTATCTGTCTCTCCATGCTGGGATTTCAGCTTCAATAGAGCCGTTTCCCTTGGTCTGTATTTTAGAACGGCTCTTAGCACATGCTGGGAGCTTGATCTTTGTTGACTAAAATAAACATCTTATGGGAAATTTATCAACTTGCTCAAGATTACGTAGTCAAGATGTGACTGACCCTCGGACCTGAATTCCATCTCTCTACTCCCGTACAGTTCTTTCCACTTGATACGAGGCAGCCAAAATATATGCATATTTATACCTGGGGGTTTCTGTTGACTACCAATAAAATTTAGAATGGTTGTGAGGCATTTCTGTGAAACTGCATGCATTTCTTAAGGGAAATGAAGAACTCCCTGAGGCTTATACTGTTTAGCTTATGATAACAGAACTTTGTAATCTATGTGCTTTGTATATTCGACATCCATCATCCTGTATTTGTTTAACTCGTTTTTAAAGGAAGCTTATTTTAGGAGCACTTTCGATAGTTTTTATTGATGACGTTTGGATTTTAATATATATACACATCATTGTGCCCACACACTCGCGAGAGAACATAAACAGTGACATATGGGTTAGATTCCCGGTCAGATCACAGAGATTTTCTCTCTGACAGAAGCTCAAAGGCTTTATGCGTGAGACATTAAACACGAGAAGTTGCTGGGACATGACTGTTCCCTCTAAAATCAGCCTGACACGTATTTCCTTGCTGGCCTGGTTTTCCTCGGTCATCCACTATGAATCCGTTGGCTGGAGTGTGTTTTGGGGATCAGGGGATATGGGTACCACCAAGGTTACCTCTTACGTGTATGGTTTTTTTACTGCCGTAGGAAGCGAATGGCCCTTTGTTTGCTCTATGTTCTTTTTTTTCTTTTTGAGAATTAAGGAGATTCCCTATGGATGAAAATTTTTGAGGGTTGGTGAGCAAGGCTATGTTTATTGACTTCCTAGTCTCTGGACTTGACTCTTCACACAGTCTTCTGCTTCCCTTTAGAGACCAAATGTTATTAATCTATCACTTTCAGACTATTGTCCCCTCTCCTTGTTGATTTTAGTTGTGGTTCTTCCCTTCTGTTATCTCTTTATTGAGATAGAATATCCCCAACAGCACATGACATTTCCAGTTAAGGCTAAGTGTGATTTTGTAAAAGGACAGGTCAGCATTGACTTTTTCTCTTGTGTCTTTAGTGACATGTCAGAGTTTTGCCTGCCGCCTTGGATTTTGTCAGTGTGACCTACTCCTCACTAAAAGAATGTTGTCATTATCCTATCATTATTCTCCAATCATTCTCACCCTAACTCAAAGTATTACTTCTATTTGTGCAAGCGAAACACTTTTTAGTTCTTTCTTTTTTCTCACCCAGTCTCCTAAGAGTTTTCCCCTGTTTTTATAAATGACCTTGTAGAGCCCTGTGTTTCATGGGGTACTTTTTCCCCTGGTTCATTGCTGTCTGTCAATCCCAGTATTGGTTTTTCACTGATAAAGCTTGCAGAGATATGCCCATTGGCCCTACCCTTCATTTCTAGTCTCTAAGCCAACTTCCTGTCTGTGACAGAGAACCTCCTTTATTCCTTAGAAATGTAGTATTTTAATAGTTATTGATTGATGTCTCTCCCAAAGATTTTGAAACCTACAGAGCTGACATTCTTGATTTACCCTGTGTTCATGCGCATAGACTCATAAAGAACACGTGTATCCTAGACTTTTGGGGTTAATAGTGATGTCAGCCAAGATTTAGATCTAAGTGCGAGTACACATAGAAATGCAAACATGTAATTTTAGGGCTGTTGGATTTTTTTCCCCTTAAAATTACATATTTTTCCATACCACTTGTTCATGACATGCTGTGCTGTTATAAAGTTATAAGCAGAAGTCATTGGCCAAAGCAAAAGGGCAGATATGCTGTGTGGAACTTGGAGATCCTAGTTTTGGACAAATAAGGCTTCATGGTAAAGGCCAGAGGAAGCAGGCAAGATAAGACCCCACATAGGCCCTACGGGGAGGAGAGAATGTGTTTCCTGCTCTAAGACAGCATCAAGTTTGTTTGGCAAAGAGAACGTATCCGTGGGAGAAAGAAAACCTCTTTTGGCATCGGTCATCTGATGCCAAGGGATACTTATCCCTTGAAGATTTGGGGCTTGCTTTCCTCCCTCTACCAATAAGAAGTTCAGTGGCACAGACTTGGAAGACCACATGGGACCAGCAGAGTGAGGGGATGTATTGACTTTCACTTGATTTACTCAAGCAATTGAGTTTGTCGGGGGAAATGTGATCTTCTCCATCAGCTGTCATGCTGAGATGTTCCTGTCATGCTGTCAATAGCTTTCAGTTTCTGATCCTTCTCTCAGATTCACTGCCTGTCTGCTAGGAGAGCAGACAAAAGGTACTTTGGGTACCAAGAAGGGAGAGCATTTTGAGCTGTTACCTTTGAATCCGTTTACAGACTTTGAAGGCCTGTCAATTGAACCATGATGGCGTGCAGTAATGTACAAGGAACAATAATGCTTTTGAAGGTAATTTAGATTTCTCTTTAGAAATGATATTATTTATGAGGAGATGAGCATGAATAGTGCCAGGACGAGAAAGGGCACTGCGGTATAGGCAGGCTTGTTTCCTTAGTTATGGTGATGTAGCTTAATTCGATATAGTACAGTAGCAATAATTGGAAAGATATTTCATTTATATAGCACCTGTCAGCCCGAAGTGGTTTCAGAGTCTTCACAAACAGAAGCTGCTTTCCCTCTCAGAAACATGCCCCAGAGTTGAAGATGGGATTGAGACAAGCCCCACAAACCCCCTAAGTATGTAACTGAGCCTACTTCTGTGGTAGACGACGGGGACAAGTGACCTTTCCTTTAGGAGACAAGTGAATTACTGAAAAGATATGTAGAAACTGAGTTTTGGGGGAAGTCAGTTCTTTAAAAATAAATACTAATATTGTAGGTGTCGGCCCTTTAAAGAAAGTACGGGAAAACCCTTCCTTAAGAAAGGAATGGAAAGAAAAAAAGAAACAAAACATTTCCTGTAATGTGAATAAAGACCTTCTGATTTGTCTGTTTCACTCATTTGGACTTGTATACATTTGTTTTTTTGAGTTTGTTTTTAAGACAGGAACAGAGCTGTGCTTTAAAGATCAAAGATAAAATGCAGCCCCAGAGGATAATTTCCCAGATGATGCTGGGTGGGAAAAAAAACCCTCGGGGCTACTGAAAGAAGTTCACCCCTGGGAGTACAGAATCTTTGCTTCTGGCTTGTTCCTGGGGAAGCCAGTCCGGATGGTAGAGGGAAACCCCTCTTGAGCAGAGCGGAGGGGAGACTGCCTCCTTTTGGAAACCCCTCCCCCATGAAGGAGAAGGTGGAGGTAGGAGGAAAGGTGTATCTTTCAGGACTTACCCAGTGACTTTAGGGAATAGCATATACTTTCTGATACATTTTGAAGTTACAATGTCACTGGAGAGCAGCTGGCTTGTCCACCGCAAAGCCTCAGGGACACAGCTCCTTAGGCTAGGCATGTGTGTTTTCTCTTAATGAGGATCCTCCGGAAGGTCTCAAGGTGTAACTTTAGGTGACTGAACCATGGGCCGGGCGAGGGGAGCAAGTGCCCGGAAGCCTGCCCTCACTCACAGTATTCTGCAGAGCTTCAAGACCTTATCTTTGTAGGATTTTGGCTCCCTTATGTTGTTTTTAGTTCTGCTAGAAACACTCCTAAGAAGGGAGTGGAATTGTTTATGGAAATGACAAGTACTTGCACTAATTTAATTAGGAAAATTGTCAGTCACAAAAGTGATCGTTTAAACATAGGAACAACTCTCTGTTTAAGAAACTTCTTTTCCCCCCATGGTTTAAAGCAATCGCTGACTAAGCAAATCTTACTTTGATCCACTGGCTCTGAATTGATCGGTTGTTATTATTATTATTATTATTATTATTATTTTGTTTTTTTTAAGTGACAGCGTGTAGGAGGAGAAAAGGAAGCATGGGGTTTATCCCTGCTTTACCAAAAATAGCTCTGGGACCTGAAAGGAATCATTGAACGCCCCATTGCTCTACTCCCCCTCTGTAAAAGGAAGGACAAAATGGTTGGAGGTGCACTTTCCAGCCTACCGTTCCTAAGACTCTAAAATGTAAAGCTGCATCAAATCCAGTTCTCTAACTGATGTTTCCTTCCTGTGTGTTTCAGCAAGTACAAGCATGCTCTCTTGAATCTGACTTCGTTCAGTTTATTGGAGGATGTCGGGAGAAAAGGGCAGGATCTAAGTGTTGGTACAGTCAGTGGGGGGCCACTTGGAGGAGTCTGTGTGCAGGCTCTGCCTGCTTGCCTCCCTGTCCACCCTGAGACTCCTGCTCAGGCAGCAGAGCAGCCCGTCACCTCCTTGGTCTCTTGCTCCTGATTCTCTCTACTTGTCTTCTCTAAAAACAAGCAGAAGATTTTATTTTTCGGGGGATTCTCTGTTCTTATCTGTTAACAGACAAGGAAGTAGGATGGACCTGGTGCGTTCAGCAGCCCAGAGTCTGTCCCAACCTGTATGCATAGTAAACTGACTCCTCCCACATTCCTGAAATTTAGCAAAACCAACTCTGACACGCCTGGTTTATGTTAGTTTTATTTCAGAAAGTACTTTTCCACACTGATTCCTCCTGATAAGACCTGCCTGGGGCTGCTTTGCTGGCCCCAGGAGAGTCAGAAGTCATTGTGTGGCAAGCTGTGTGATCCAATTCGCTGGAGAAACCCAGGAATGATGTAATTTACCCACATCCATTCTTCAAACCAGATCTCCACCCATTATGCGATTTTTCTCTCTTCTCCTTGGAGTCCTGGTAGCTGCTGCCCAGATTACAGTTCTAAGATCTCTGCAGGAAGAACGGCCTGTGTTTTACGTGGAAGAAATAGCCACGTGTCCCACTGTCATTTTTTCCTGTGATTATTTTTACTCCAGAAAGGGGAATTTGGATTCTTTGGGTTCAACCTACACAGCAACATGACGACAAGAACAGCAGTAGCAAGGATAATAATAATAAAAATCCTCAGCTGAATCAGTCTGTTCATTCCCTCTACCAGGCAAGATGGTAGATGGAAAGATGAAAGACAAGTCTAAGTACGACAACATCCAGTTTATTAGTCACACATGAACTCAGGTTTACAAAGATTTAGTTTCCTGAGCAGAAGGTATTTATTCGATAATCATCCATTAATTTTCTCATTTTGATTAACCAAAGCCAACCAGAACTTCTGATCCATGAGAGCCAGTGTAGTCCTATAAGATGCTCCCAACCCACCACAAGCCTGAGAACTTTGCCGTTTTTGCGAACACAGGCAGCCTCCTCCCCAGTGCATAAGAATCCTCTGTGCTGTTTGAAGTGGGTCCCCACAATTCATTGACAGACCAGTAGGGCAGATGCCCTCCACTTTGGCCGCATCTCAGAATTACCTGGGGTGCTTTTAAGAACTAGGACGCCTAGGGGCACCTGAGTGACTTAGTCAGTTAAGCATGGACTCTTGGTTCCGGCTCAGGTCATGATTTCAGGGTCTTGGGATGGAGCCCTGTGTTGAGCCCCACATCGGGCTTCACGCTTAGAGAAGAGTTTGCTTGAGATTCTCTCCCTCTCCCTCTTCCTGCTCACGTGTGTGCTCTCTCTCTCTCTCTGTCCTCCACCCCTCTTTCAAATAAGTAAAATCTTTTAAAAAAGGAAAAAAAAAAAGAACTAAGATGCCTGGATCTGATCCCCCCACCCAAGATTCTGTTTATTTGGCGTGGCCTTGAGGTTTCTCAGAGGTGTGCAGCCCATGTTGAGAACTACGTGGCCAGAGCTTCCTGCCTCAGAGAAGTTTCCCATCTGTCCCTTGAAAGAGTACTCTGAAGAAACTTGTCCCCTGGACAAACTGTAAGAGCATTTGTTTCCTCAAACATATTTACTTACTCAATAATGGATTTTTTCAGAAAGGTTGACTGAACACCTCATGTGTGGCAAGCAGACTCTGGGGCCACAGAGGGAGCAGAGCTGGTATGGAATCTGCCTGCGTGGAGGTCAAGGACGGCTGGCTTTGCCGATGGGCTACAGAGCCTTTGAGGAGCTGGTTACCCCGGCCTGGAAGGATTGGTGGAAAAGAACAGGGGGAAAGGGGCCCTTTGTTGGGGCTGGAGAGAAGATACGAGACTTGGTTGTCACACTTCAGACCATTGAGGTACTAGGATATGACCTTGCCTTTTTATGAATTTCGCAGTAGAAAATACACAAGTTCTGATCAGAATATGAAGGTTACGAATCTTGGGCTCCTTCAAAGAGGACACCCCTCCCCGCCTTGGAGGGAACATCTTTTCCTATTTCTGGACGGTGGTAGCATAAGGCATTCTAGAACAGTGGCTCTCAGGGCGTGACTTTGCCTTTCCTTCCTGGAGACGCTTCGGCAATGTCTGGAGTTGTTCTTGAGTGTCGTGACTAGGGGGTAGAGGCCACGGATGCTGCCAAGCATCCTACAGGGCACCTATCTAGTCCCAAATGTCAGAATTGCAGTGGTTGAGAAAGCCCGTTTTAGAGATAAGGAAGAACGCTGGGAAAAAGGCATCCTGTGGGTATTCCTCTTCCCAGAATGCCTCCTCCCCTCCCCCCCAGTACATAGCCCTCTGCACACCCGTGCTTAGCACATCAGTGCTTTGCCTTGCGGGCCCCCCACCAACCCTGGGGAAGACTTGCCTCTTCCAGGGGTGGGGGCCGGAGTCCAGGTGTCCTCACCTCCCCTAAAGCACGTGGCTGCCTTGAGCTTTCCGCACACTGGAGAAGTGTCCTCCCCGTTGAGGACAAGTGCCCTTTGGTGGCCTATTTTTTTCCCTGCCCTTGGGCTTCTCCCTATTTCAGGTTGAAACTGAAAGGTTAATTTTTTTCCCCCTCTGGCAGCAAGAGAGAGAGCTAACAGACTCCTCCCTGGACACTTAGAAATTTAGAACTTCTAAATAAAGTTTTGGCTCAAATCTTAAAAAGCACAGGCTGATGTCAGCTGAGGCGGGTGGGTCAGCGGCCCCCATGCAGTGGGTGGGGGAGGCAGGAAACTGTTCCCTGTTGCTTCTCCCTCCTCCCCAATTATGGACGGGGTGTCCGTGTGGAGCAGAAACCTGCACATGAATCCTAGCTCCAGCACTCCTAGCCGTGCAGTTTGGGGCCCAGCATTTCATCCCTGACTCTGCCCCATCTCCTATAACATACTGTTCGTTATACACATTAGGATTTAACATGTAGATGTACCTGATGCATAGTAGGTGCTTAATAAATGGTAGTTTTTACCCACGTTATCATCTGGAAGGGAGAGGATGGGACCGGCTGACCCCATGTCCCATCCAGCTCCATTACTCAACTATACTGCTGTGTTATAAAATAGAGAGGCTTGGCTTGCACTAAAATAAGGAGGAAATATTTCCTATTTGTGGGACAGAGAAGATACGGATGTCTGCATGGATTCCAGGCAATACTTAGGTCACATAGAACTACCCCCACAACCTTCCACTCCCCACCCCAGGAGTAGCAAGAGCCAGAGGGCAAGATAGAGTGTCTGCCGTGTGGCTGAGAGATGGTCAGAGCTGCACCTGTGGTACCTCCTGGAGGGCGAGGTGTGCCCCCGACCTGCTCTCTGAGCTTTGCCCCGTTAAGCCAACATAGGGACAGTGGTGACTCCCGTGTTGCCCACTGCCACCTGGAGCACCTGGACCTAGTGCCCACGGTCCTTCCCCCTTGCCAACCTGGCACACGGAGGTGCTCATTGTCTCTTGCCTGACCACGTCCCCCTCTCGCCCTCCCCTCCATGAACGCCATACACAGAAAGTCTGAATATCCTTTTTGATGTTGGCTGATGTTAGACGTTTGCCTCCCACCTTTTTTCCCCCTCTTTCCAAAGGAGAACAACCTGAATGCCACACACGGTGTTATCTCGCTCTGCCTTTGAAGAGGAATTTCTCCCCTTAGGGCTCTATTCCTGGTGTAGCATAATCTAAGGAGAAAAAAAAGTTTATCCCAGGGAAGCCAAATCAGCCAAGAGTTATTCAGAGCGTCTGACTGCCCGTTACATTTAGAAACTACACAGAGGCCGGCTTTAAGAATGCGCAGAACCTTTCCAGCAACGAGTGGTCCTCTTTGAGGCCTTCTGCTTCCTTGGGGGAGCCAGATAAAGACAGCCCCCCACCCCGTAGCCTGCAGGGTCGGCTGGCCGTCATTATGTGGGTGTGATGGGATTGGAGATAAGGAGACCTGTAGCTCGACACTGTTTCAACCCCCAAATTAAACACTGGGATCTCCAAATTGTTCTGCGTCCGAAGCTTCCCCCTTGGCAGATGGTGGGTCAAAGCGGGTACCCCTGGATCCTCTGAACCTGTCTCGTGAGCTCTAAAATGAGGGGACTGGACTCAGTACTCCGAACTTTCTCTGCACATTGAGATCGTACGGGGACTTTGTTAAGACTCTAGATGCCACTGCTGCGTCAGACCAGAGATTCAGAGGCACAGGGTGTGGGGCACGTTGGGCCTTGGTGTGTTGTCAGCGCTCCTCCTCAGGTAAGTCAGATTTCCAGCAAGGGTTGACAGTCACTGTCCAGTGCTTCCCAACGTGAGGACGGTGAAAACAGCAGCAGCAGCTGCTGCTGGGAAGTCCTTAGAAAGGCGTCTTCTTGGACGCCACCCCAGACCTCCTGTATGAGAGCTGGTGGCCGGGACCAGCAAGCTCTCCAGGTAGTTCTTATGCATGAAAAAATTTGAAAAAGCAGTAGTTTGGAGAACTTTTTAAGGGTTCCCACTAGGCTTCAAAATCTATAATCCTCTCAACCTAGATAGGCCTAGATAGGGTGTGAGATCACGCCAAGGCCACACAGCTAGCGTAATAGTTGGTGGAGCCCTTACTGTAATCTGGGCTTTTCAACTAGCATCCAGAGCTCCTTCAATTATCCAATTAGGAAGATGTTTAAGATTCATGGCGTGTTTCTCTCTGTCTCTCTCCCTCCCTCTCTCTGTATTTAGTTTCTTGTGGGCCACAGGATTGTGGAGAAAATATTATTTTTAGCTCATTGGGTACCTGCAGTGCAGGATATGTCCAACGTAAAGAGAAAAATATTCTCTAATTCTTGGGCATGAAGCAAGGGGGAACCTATTTGTGAATTATTGGCCACTTTATTGGTGTAGGAATTGGTTGGCAGGTAAATATCAAGATCACAGCATAGCCTGCGGAGTGTGAAGAGGGGGGCAGTAAGCAGGAGGGGAAGTGGCCAAGGTACAGTGCCTTTCTCTGAGGACACAGCTCTAATTCCTTCAGCTCTTCTTCCAAAAGATCTGCAGTTGCAGTCATTGTCCTGCATTTTGTAAAACTCACTCTCTGTACTGGTTATAGCCGTTCTAAAAAGGTGTTCTTAAGTAGGGTCTGGAGTGAGTTTTAGGGCTGAATTAAAGATGTGTTAAGAGACTGTTTTGTTTGAATGCCCTCAAGATAAATGAAGAACTTGCTCGCAGCACTCAACAGGAGACAGAACGAGGACTAAAACCTTGGCCTCCCAACACCCAGGCCAAAGCATTAGAGGCTGGGGAGAATATGGGGCCTTCCCAACTTGCATGCAGTTGGGAAGGATCCTGGAGGCAATAAGCTGGGAGACCACAGGCTAATGGGGTAAAGGGAAGGAGGCTTAGAGATTTTTCAGTACATCTCTCATCTTATCGAAGGGGCTGTGGGAGCCCAGATGGGGAAAGTCACCTGCCAGGGGTCACAGGTGCTGAAATAGATCCCAGTCCTCATGAGGCCATGCTTATCCACACCCCATTAGTTTTTAAAATCGCCAAAAGAGAGGATGTGATGGCCCTCTTCACATCCCCCTCAGGCGTCATTTTCAACTAGACAGTGTTGAGGAGGGATGTGACTTGGGATCCTGATTCCATTTTTTAAGACACAAAATGTTTCTTAGGACCCAAGGTTTAAGTGCCATAAATCTTCCTAAGATTTCACAACAAGAAAAGGTTGATGGACACAAGACCTTCTAAAAGAGGCGGTAGGCAAGGGTCAGCTCCAGTGGAAGATCAGGGCTTTCCCAGAATTAGCAGAGGCCCTACCCTCTGGTTTAAAAAAAAAAAAAGAAAAAAATATATATATATAGTTTCCATGCCACAGAAAAGCAAGTCCCCAGAGAGACTTTTACTGAAGTCCAACACATGTAGAGGAGGACAATGGTGTCCTGTCAGGAGACGTTGCTGTGAATCACATCGTGGCATTTTACCAGGGCACCTTGCCCCAGTCCCCTTGCTGTTTTCCCACTCCCTGCTCCCTTCTTGGAATACGTGGCTTATCGAAGTGCCAGCCCAGCTGCTGTGATTACAAAAGGAACACGTGTGGTCTCTTGGTCGGTCCGCCTCAGGTTCTCCTTCGGGCCCTGTGATGTCAGCGGTCCCTGAAGAAGTACACCTAAAACCAAGTCTTCCTCCCGGCGGGCCTGGGTTCTTTTTATTCACTATAGATTTTATCAGCAATAGAGTGTCAGTGATGGGATAATTTTAGAAATCATTGCTAATAATTAGCAATCTCTATCGCTAATAGAGAGGGTTTGCTGGTTCAAAGTGGCAGGGGAAACGGGCTCCCCTTTCTGGGTCTTGGGTTGCCCAACTGCAGGCTTGGGTTTCTGAAGTCATTTACTGGTTACATCCAGGGATGACACCATCTGGTGAAAACCTGAGGAGTGATTTTGAAGTGGAAAAGGCTGTAGATAGCAGGTCTATTTTAAAATGCCTGAGAAGAATACAGCACACTCTGTGCTGACCCGCACATTTTGAAAGATTGAATCATTGCTTAGAAAGTCACCAAACACACACACACACACACGCACGCACGCACGCACGCACGTCCTTGCCTTGTTCAAGAGAGTTCTCTGAACATAAATTCTTCTCTCCTGAATTGCTAGTAATGCAGAGAGATCACCAGCGTCTTTTAAGTGGAACACTTGCCCCTACAACAAATGTCCCCAGACGGTGATATTTAGTGAGCCCTGTCCTGTGTTTTATAGTGTTTTAGCTTTTGATCTCCCTGTCAGGATGCTAGTTCTTCCTTTTTCCACCATTAATAAACATAACCAGTTCTTTCACCAAAGCAGCCTTCCAATTTGTGCTTCTAATTCTCTGGGGATGGAAAAGGATGCAACCACGCTGGTAACAGGTGTACTGAAAGTCAGAGCAAGCAAGTCTCCGACCCAGACCCGAGCAGCCCCGCGGCCACACACTTCCTCTTCCGCAGATTTCCCTATTCGGTCGGCTTCAGTGAATTCACTTATTGAGTATTTGTAAAATGGACATCAATATTTTATGGATTGTGTTTCCCTCAGGATTGTGATTCCTCCCAGGGCTACAGCGGACGTGGAAGATCATTATATATGACTAAGTACAGTTTCAGAGCTGGAAGGGTTCATGAATGTCACACTGGAGGAGACCCCGGGGTAAGCTAGCTGAGGCCTTGTCCCCCTCAGTGTGCCTGAGGATGACCCAGCAGGTATAAAAACAGCACCCGAAGAGATTCTCATCTGGGGTGGGTCCCAGGATCTGTATTCATGATTCTGCTTGTGGCAGGAGTGGAGAACCAGGCATCTAGTATTGGAGGAAGAATGTTAAATCCCAGGGAGGGGAGAGGGAGGCCAGATAGCACTGTCTCCGCCCGCAGTCCTACAAGTGGCAGAGCGCTGTTACCGTAGCCTTCTCTGCATGTAGTCTTTCCTTGTCTAAACATCCCTTATTCCTTTCACTTTTCCCTAAGTGGCATGATTGCAGGATTTGGCCAACACATATGCATCCCCACTCTACTCCACACACACACACACACACACACACACACACACACCATTTTTATAAACTGGGGTGTTCTACAGAGGCAAAATGATCATGAAAATTTCTTTCATTTCCTCTCTCTCTCCTCCCTGTCCTTTCCTTCTGGACTTCCAACCCCCTTCAAGAGGGTTAAATGAGGCCTCAGGAATGCACTTGCTCAATATTGTTCCCTGAACTTGATCTGCCAGTGATGTATTAATTAGCTGGGGCAGTGCACCTTAGAGGACAGGTTACAGGCAGATCCTGGTGTGTGTTAATGTTTAACCAGAGATGCTCAGCCGTGGTCTCATTTGTGGCCTAAATGTAAAGAGAGACGTGGCTGGCTTTATTTTATAGATGTTTTCTTATAAGTGTTGACATATTGGTTTCAATGCCATATGTCAGCATATTTGCTATGAGTTGTCTCCCATATGTTTAAACCTTTGAATAATAGCGTACAGGATATAAGTTACAAGTCCAAAGCCTCTATTTCTACATGACCATGCTTATGTTTCCTCGCAAGCACGTATATGGTGTGACTTCCACTCTGCCGTTATGTGGTTCAAATTGTCCTTAAAGTCAGTGCGAGAGATCCATTTTGCATAATCACGGAGCTGTCCTGGCTTGTTCCCTGTGATCCTGAGGAAATGCCCCACGTGCTTCCCTGTCTCTCCCCACTATGCGGCCTGGTGTGGGGCCTCCCTGTCCAGGCTGAGTCACAGATGCGCACTCGCGATCTTCCCAGTGTTCTTCTGGCAGGAGGAGCCGCTACAGCTGGGGCCAACTCCCGCTGCAAAGCCAAGCCTTCTTCTTCCCTTGAACCCAGAACCCTGGGGGCTGGTGCTCATGGAAGACAGGTAGGGGAAAGTGTGTTACTCTCCCCGCCATTAGAGAGAGCTGAAGAAGAGAGTAGCCGGGGTTGTTTATTTTAATTGAGAAGGCAGCCTCTTTTACCTGCATTATACTTTTATACCAGGTCCCCGATTTCTGTTTTCCTTCCATGTTTCTTCTACCTGCCTTGCTCCCATCCCAAATCAGTAGCCAGCCTTTTGCTGAGATCTTCCTCACTGTGCAAGAGTTTTTCCTCCTCTGAACCTATAGCACCCCGTGGTTGGATGGGTGTGTCAGCTCCTGGGAATGGTCTCTTCTGAACATTCTCCCTGACATCTGATAATTCACACCTGTTTTTCTGCTGAAAGCACCTATATTATAGGACCCATATGTAGACCTAAAAGCCATAAACCTTTTTTCCAGGAAAAATAAACATAGGCACAAAATGGGGTGTGCAAAATCAAAAGATTCATGGACACTCATAGGAGGCCCGTTAACCACACAGAATTCTCTGGGGGCATGGGTGGTGTGTTATCCTCCAAGAAATAACAATGGTGAGAACATACTGAGTTTTAAGATATATTTGCTGGAAAAAATACCATGTAACTGAAAATCCTAAAATCCAAGGATCTCATAGATCGTATGTATAAGCCATTCATTTTACAGACAAGAAAATCAAGCCCAAAGAGAGAGATGGTGTCTCCCTGGGACCACATTGGAGTGCGTTATAGATATGGGACTGAACTGGGGTTCCTGTCCCAAAGTTCACTTTTTCTGTCTGGTATATTTCTGTCTGCTTTCCGGTAAAGTGAAAGTTACCTTTTGACTCCTTTTTGGATTCTTTATCAAGCTCAGATATAGGGAGATAGCCAGGAATTACACTTACACCCTGAATGAAAAGATAGTAAAAAAAAAAAAAAAAAAAAAAAAGCTAATCTAAAATAGCACTTCCTCTTTCAGAGAAAAAGGATCATTTATTGCGCATCAGGGCTTTCAACAAAGGTACCTCCAGTCTTCTTTGACGAGCTGCATGTTTGTGGGGACCTGGCAGCATGAAACCCCACACCCAGGCTGAATTTAACCCATCGTCCTGGGAACGCCCAGCTCTTCTCCAGGCTTTCAGGAGACCAAAATAACTCTCTCTCTTATCTCCTATCCCGGGGCCTGAGACCTGAGCAAATACTATCTGGAGAGAGGTGTAATCTGCCCAAGGTCAAGCTCCGACTTGAGCTGAAGTCAGCGCACCTGCACATCCTGGTTCTGCCTGCCTGTCCCCAGAGCGCAGTGGCCCGTCTCTCTCAGGCGCTGGCACGGCTCGGTGGCTGCAGGGTTTTGCCCTCCTCTGGGTCCTCGGTCAGTTCAGTTGCATATGTGCCTTAGTGGAGGCTGTTGCAATAAACTACCATAGATTAGGTACCTTAAAACAGCAGAAATGTATTTCTCAATTCTGGAGTCTGGAGGTCTGACATCAGAGCACCCGACTGGCTGGACTGTGGGAGGGCCCTCTTCCGGGGGGCAGACCACCGACTTCTCGCTGTGTCCTTGTGTGGTGGAAGGGGCAGGAGAGCTCTCTGAGGCCCTCTTACCAGGGCACTCATCCCATTCACGGGCACTCCACCCTCATGACCTAATCACCCCCTCAAATCCCCATCTCCTTTCAGCATCACATTGGGGTGTAGGAATTTTATGTATGAGTTGGCGGTGGGAAGGGTGGTAAAGCGAACATTTAGCCCATTGCAATATGCTTATTGGACTTCAGATTCGTAGCTGCCATTGTGCTGGACACTGTGGACAAAGTCTGGGCTGCCAAGGAGCACGGATATACTTGAGAGGTAAAACTGAAACTCCGGGATTTTTATGAACATGATTGTTATTACCGTAAACATCATATATCATTACAATGGCCAAGTGTGTTCCCCACAAATGCTTACATAATCAATTGTGGGGAGAAAAAAAGCCTCAGACCTTCTGTGTGATAGTCTGTAGGTGTGAGGGAAATAACATGTGACAGGGCCTTTGCACAGGCGGTTCCCTCTTCCCTCATCTCCTGCCCATGTTCCTCCCAGACTTGCCTAGATGGGAGGTCAACTTAACGTCCGTTTCCCAGAGGAGCCTTTCCGGAGAAGAATTCCTTTCCCCCGGCCACCTCAGATGACAGAAATGCAGGTGCTCACGAAAACACATCTCTGAGCTCCTCAACCTCCTCGGGGCTGCATTCCCCAGACTGGAGTCAGGTGTAGGGAGATGACTGCCATATCCCAGGAGCAGTAGCCCAGGAGAACCACGTCACCCTGGTCTTGAAGTTGGGGGTGGGGGGCAGTTCCGAGAATGTGGGGTTGTTGGCAAAGGGGAGCAAGCTAATGGAGCAGCCTGTACTGGGGGAATTCTTTGGTGAAGGGCACAGCCCACCCAGAGATGACCCAGCAGGGAGGAAGCCGGGACAATCATATGCCCGACCTCCTTCACCTCCCTTCCTGCATCTTGGCCGAAGCCAGAGGAGGAAGGAGCACGAATGTGCAGCCCACAGAGTTCGGCATCCCCAGCGGAGAGCAAGGTTTGAGGAGATGTGGAGTGGACCCAGAGAGGTGTGTGCGTGATGGCCAGTCCTATAGGCAGGTTACCCCAATCTTCTTTCCTTCCAGCTGCTGTTCGGGTCAGTACCTCGGAAACCGTGGAAAGCTGTCCATAGTTGACTAATCATTCCCTACCACAGTTAATATTTACTCTCCTTTGGCCACTGGCCCCTTAGGAAGCAGGTGTGTCAGGTCCAGGGAACGTGCTCCAGCCCTAGGGAGATTGTCAGGCCTTTGGCTGGCTGCTGTCAGTGGCTCCCCCTGGCCTGAGGCAAGTGGGTTTTTATTTGATGTCAGGAGATCCCAAGGTTAATCACCATGTCAGGCCTGCTACTGTCTTGGTCCAACATGAAAAAAGAGCCTGCTAAGGAGGTCATTTCCTTTTGATGTTGGGGCAGAGCGATGTGCTGCTGTTCATTTACATTTTGTTTTGAGAGCAGAGAGTTCTTTAACCGAAGGGATGGGAAAGCGGTGATGTACACTGGGGGCCTGCTTACAATTCTCCAAGGATTTCCGTACCTGTGCTCTGATCTGATTAGATCGTTACAACAACCCTGGTGGTGATAGACATTGATCAGACCATCAAAATGGAAGTAAACAATTTCAGACCTGATAAGGACTGTGAACCAAAGGTGCCATGAAGGTCTGGAAGGCTAGGAATGTTCTGCGCCAAGACCCTGAGAGGGAGTGGGCATGGCTTCGGCAGTGCTGAGAAGCTGGAGGGTCAGTGCGGCGCGGGGGTGAGGACGTGATCTTGTGTCCTGTGGTAACGATGTGATAAAGTAAGCTAAAGTTAGCCGGTGGAGGAGGTGAGACTGGAAGGGGAGGGGGCACCTCACCTGCCATTAACGGATGAAGTAATTCACCCGCCATTGCTTGTGAAGGGCTCTTTCTGGAAGCTCTATGGAGGAGGGATGGAAGGGAGCCAGAAATGAATTAGGAGGCTATTGTGGTAGTTTGGCTGAGGGATGGGGAGAGATTAGATAGAAATTAGATTTTAGAGATTAGAAATTAGAGATTAGATAGAAAGCATCACACATGTTTGGAAGGTGTTTTGGAGGTAGAAGAACAGGAATTCTTGCGGGTAGATGACTGCATTTGGGGATTCGTTCAGTTGAAGTATGACGTGAACCCTGTCACTGCACAGCCTTGCTCCACAGGAATCTTGATTTTGTTACCACTCAGGAGAATGTGTGTGTGCATGTGCATGTACATGTGTACCTGAGTTCCTCCACACTGGGACCATCCATGTTCAAATTGTCCCGAAAGTTTGGATGTATTCTATTTTTTAAAAACCAGATATTAGGTTTGTTTATTGAGCTCCCCATCTAACAAGAATGAGGTGTGGAAAAGGGATAACATAATACATACTTTTTTTTTTATATAGTTCTTTGGTCTTTTATTCACTTTACACAGAATCCAAAAGGAGCATTTCCCACAGTGTGGTTGTTAAACTGTTACCTTCCCAGGCAGACATGCATATAAAGTCATTAATGTGTTTGTGGGGACCATCTGGCCACTGGAAATGATCCATTTCATACCCTAAAGAGATGGAGATGATCCTTTTCATACCCTTCTCTCAGCCCTTCAGTCCAGTCCAGGTTAAAGGAATCAGACAGCCAGGAGGTGACTTCTGGCTAAAGTAAGCTCCTTAACCCACCTGGCACTCTCCTCCTCACTTGTGCTGCTTGGCCAGGCACAAATGATTGGCATGCACACCCTCCAAGGAGGGCTCAGACCAAGGCAGCCACTTCCATAATTTTCCCCATCGATGTCACTGGCCCTGTATTTGTTTCTATGGTGGAGCCCATCATTCTTCCAAGGACCTAGACTTTCTCTCAAGCTAGTTTCTGCTTACCTTTCCTAGTCGTGTTTCATGGAAGAGGGACATTTAGCTTCTGGTTTTAGATGAGGAGGTTTGCTTCCTGGCAAAAACCTTTGTGCACAAGGCTTTTGTTCCAGGAATTCATGATGGAGACTCTCCTGATACTTGTCAAGGCACAGGATTGGGAACTTTAGTTTTGAAACAGTGCCTGATTATACACAACTGAAGAAACATCTTTGCTGATTTTTTTTTTCCCCTCTCCCAAATGGAATGTTTTCCTCTGTCTTCTCTGCTTATCAATTCATTCTTCAGGAGAGTCTCCTCCTCTGAAAACTGCCAGGGCTTCCCCAGTTCCAACCGCAGCTGCTTCTTCCCTCAGCACTTACCTTGAACCCATTCATCTATTCCCTGTAAGGCCCTTTGTGATTGTTGTTACGCACAAATCACACTGAATCTCCTCAAGAGGGAAGGCAATAGCTGCATGTGATTTTGTCCTCCACAGTTGAACCGGGATGCCCTACCCAGAACAATGATTCATCGTGACTTCGTATTCTGGTCAAGCGCTGTTGACTTTCTACACTATTCCTGGACTTAGCGCTTCTCCCGTGTGGTGCCAGAGTTTTCATTTCTTGGCCATCAGGTATACAAGTTGATAACCTGCCAACCCTCCAGTAGCCAAACTTTTTTCAGTAGAAGTCAGTCATGTTCCGCAGCATCAAAGGAAATCTCTAGGTATTTTGGTGGGTCAGCTAGGTCTGGGCATGCTTATGTAGACACCAGAGAGTATGGTCCTAAAGCACAGGGCCCTGTGAGGAGTTCAAGTAAAGACTAGAAGATGAGGGACGTTCGGAACGCGCTGTAAAAGATGAGGGACACAGTTGGCTTGTAGGGATCCAGGGTCAGGGGCATCATGAGGAACCAGGAGCAGTGACTTTGGTCTTCTGAAAATACTGTCCTGTCAAACAGCAGACCGTCACACTGTGTTAATGGTCACATCGGTCATGTTCAAAATGTTGCTCTTTTGTAAGTAAACACAGTGGAGTTCTGTGGCCATGAAGGCCCAGGCCCTTGGTATGGCTGTCATAGCGTAAGTAGTAAAATATCTCTTCAGGACTGCGTGGCACCTGCCCCAATGGGATGCTAGTGACTTGAGTTACACTGGAACTAAATATAGCCTGTGCTCTCATGTACACAGGACGCTGGGGACAGCCAGGCAGAACGTGCTCCTCAGGACTATGAACCCCTAAGACCACGTCTCCGCAGGGGCTGCGTCCAGACTCCTGCCCTCCCTCCCCTCTCCTACCCTTCTCTCTTTCTCTCCCTCTTTCCTCTTATGTGACTTTCCAGTTCCTGACTCTCTTGTTTTCCTCTAGTGAAAACAAAGAGTTGGACGACTTTTTTCTAGCCTTCTTAGATGCCCCTTATGTTTCCTTCTGGTGTGTGTCTTAGTCTTTCTTCTTCACCTCCTTTGTCCTATCCTTGTTCTCATTCTTCACATTCCTGTACTTTTCTCCAGAACTCCTTCATTTTATCCCTGTCTAAACAGAGCAATTCATTAAAAGAAGACTCCTTATATCCTAGGTGTGATTGACTGTTTTCAGGGAGAAAACTCTTCACAGATTTAGACAATAACTCACTTTTTCCTTAAGTTGTGATGTCTTCTCACGGTTTGTTGGAAATGACAGAGAAGAATGTGGAAAAATGGTATCGTGTTATTGGAACAATTTTTTTTTCTCCTTTTCCTTTGACATGCCCTGCTTTTTTGGCTAATCAGTTACTCTGGAAAAGAAAAGAGATGAAATCTGGGATAAAAGTAGATTGTCTTCAGCCATTTGTATCTCTTGGCAAAGAAGTGTCTCAGATATGTGCCATTTTGAAGAAATAGGGACACTTGAAACAAGAAGAGGGTCCAAGCTGGTATAGAACTGAATGGCTAAATCTCATATGTCTTAAAGGGAATCGTGTAGTGTGCCCATGTTTCTGGGAGTCTATGAAGTGACATATTGTGGGTAAGAAAGGAGGGATAAATAAGTGGGTCGGTGGATGATACCAAAATGTTCTAGGTCCTTCATCATGGGATATTATGCTTCAAATCCGGGGGACCTCATTTCAAGCAATAGATATTTTCCTGAAGACACGTATAAAGTGAATTTTTGTTAATTGAACTGTAGAGTCAGTGGAGAGCCTAAGAAGGAACATTCTGGCAGACCATTACATGTAAAAGGGGGTAAGACAGTGACTTAAAAGCAATCCTGTGGCTAACTTCTTTTGTAAGGACTGGTTTTTGTGTCTGGGATTCCCCCATGCCCCCACTTTAATGGGTACCTTAAAGAACTTAATGTTTTTACTAATGAATCTCAAAGTATTTTTGTAACTCTAATGGTCTGTGAGAGAATCTACATCGTAAGGAAAGCAAAAGCCCATAAATGTGACTCAGCTTGCCCCAAACACGCAAACATGGAACTTGAGTATCAGAAGGGACCTTGGGGACCATGAAATTCCGTCTTCTTTATAGGTCTTCACTTACAGGGGAAGAAACTGAGCTAAACGTAGAACGGTAATCTCTGACACGGTGAGCCCCATCCACTCCACCCTCACTGGAGTCCTATTATGGGATGTTCGTAGGTGGCCCAGCCCGAGCTTCTTCGGGCCTCGTAACTTCTCAGTTTGCATGACTTGCTTTTCTTGGAAAGATGGAGTGAGACATAACTAAAGATTGGATATCCCTCTGGTGGGCGTTTGACACAAGGCTCCTCTGGAATCCTGGCCTCCCCTGGTGGCCATGCTGTGTTTGCTTTAACCGCTGGCCACTGTGTCCCTCCTAGGATCCCAGCTCTTCACAGTCCCCACACTCTGCCTACAGAACTGAAGTTTGAGGAGGGCTAATAGAGGAAATTTCCTCTCTCCAGGGACTTTAATGTATAGTATGACGTTGAACATCATGACGTTGAACATCAAAATCCCTCACGACCTCAAGGAACAAAATAGTAGATGGATGGAAGTGTTTTCAGCATACTGAAAGTTGTCACTGGTAACTTGGATGGAGAACCAGCTCTTTGCCTCTTAAACCGCACGCCTGGGACGTTGTGTGTCTCATAGCTGCCAGGCATCTGTGGGCTGGAGGTGGGTGCACGTACGTGAGTGTGCGTGTGCTCACCTGTGCGTGTGTCCTGCTCCTCTTCTACGAGTTCTTCAGTTTCTTACTCACATTCACCCCTCTTCACGGTCAGCGTAGCCTTTTCCAGAGGAGCCCCCAGCCTGGACACCTTTCAAGTTTTATTCTGTTCTGTTATCCATATACCTCGTATGCATCTGCCTGCCCTGTTGAACCATCCTGTCTTCATGCTGGGCCTTTACCTTTTCTTCTGAGCAAGATTGCCTGTTGCTTGGAGGTATGAGCCTCAGCAAGGCCCTGAGCACAGCTCAGGGATTGTACAGTCAGAACCTCTTGGGTTTGGGAGTCCAGAAAGAAACAGACTGGCCTGATCTGTTTGTTCAATAAATAAGTTAAGTGAATGCCTGCTCCCTTTGCCAAGGTTAGCCCCATAAGGCACTGATAGGGCTGGGAGGAGAACCACCTCACCTAGACTCACCTACTCCCCTCACAACACACACAGTAAAACTCATGCATGCGAACCAGATTGTCTGAGCAGAAGGCTGGCAGGACCTCCATGCTTGTCCAGAGAATGTAATGGGCAGTCTTGAAATCATGCTGCAAACTTTCCTTTCTTCTTTGCCCCTGATACACACTTCTGGATATTCCCATTATTCTGAAATATCATGTCTTTCCACAGATAAGTGCATGCAGAATGTCAGATGAGGAAAAGTGCCACATTAGGGAACTGAAGAAAAAGAAAAATGTGGGAGGCATACTGATGTCCCTGTGAGAAAAGCAAGAGAACTTCATTAATTTTTAAAAATTGTTTTCCCTTACCTTTCAAACACTTTTTTTTTTTACTGTGAATCTGTCTTCTGGCACTGGCCTCCTCTAGCAGGAGGAATGACCACAAAATCTCGTCCCTGGCCGCATGGCTGAGTCTTCTGTGCAACACTGTTCTGCTCCTTTTTGGGGAAAAGTTACTTCTGAGTTCCGTGTGTATGCACGCACGTGTGTGTGTGTGTGTGTGTGTGTGAGACTGTGTGTGTGCATGTGTCTCAATGGTCTTTTCTTTTTTTTAAAGATTTTGTTTACTTGTCAGAGGGAGAGATCACAGAGCAGGGGGAGCAGCAGGCAGAAGGAGGAGCCCGCCCTGGGACTCTACCCCAGGGCCCTGCAATCCTGACCTGAGCTGAGGGCAGACGCTTAACTAATTGAGCCATCAGAGCGCCTCCTCTAGGGTCTCTCTCACTGATAGCACAATGATCTCACCGTAGCTGTCTAAACATATTTACATCCCAGTTTGCTTGGGTTTTCCCACCTGTGTGAGTACTGGTAACACTTAAACTCTAAACATGCTGAGAACAAGTCTGAATCTTTCCAATAAATTTTGTTTTCCCACCGTTTTCATGACAGGAAGCTTTCCTTTCTGATAGTGGTGCTTTAATGCAGTGACCTTACAGTAGGAGGACTCAGTTTCCCTCCTCCTTGCCACCTTGGCCATGTCCTCCCATCTTTTTATATCTCAATTCCTACCTGTAGCTTTACCCAGCCCCAACTGACTGCTTCCATCTAGGAATTCCACCGTCACTTCTAGTAAGTTCTGGGCAGCCAGTGCAGAACTGGGCACAAAACCATTTCAAGTGTGTTGGTTTTTACTCCCTAATTACACTGCGTGCTCTGCAAGGCAAGGATAGGAATCTTGTATGTTTTCTGTGACAACAATTTTGCAAAGCACGGTCTTGGCAGGATATCATGAGCCGAGACTGATCAAGGCTCAGGGCACAGGGAACAGTATATATTAAAGCCACATTTTATAGCTTCTACATATAGTTTCTTTCTTGATTGTATACTTATATCGCAGATCTAAAGTTTATGTCCACGGATTTCATCTTTCCATCTTACGAGTTTATTTTTTGTTGTTTTCTGTTAAGATCTTAGTAGCTATTCTACCAAGAAGCGTTTTAAATTTGTTTTACTCAATTTAGAATCATGGAACCTTTTCCATCCTATCTTAAATTATCCATGCACCATCATAGAGACATTTCCATTCATATTTGGTGGCTTTTTTTTTTTTTTCCCTTTGAGAGACTTTAAGCCAAGAGTACTTGGCAGTTTCACTTTCACTTTGAGAGCCAAAAAAACCCCCAAATGGTAATAGCATAGAATCCCCTGGGCCAGTCAACATTTTATCCTTGTGAATTTATTTGCTGAGGGCCCTTTATACTTTCTTGCTTAATTTTTCAATTATTCCCCATGTTTGGGAACTAATGGGATCACTCACTTCTAAAAGATTTATATTGCTGACTTAGGGTGTTCTGCGCTTGCTGGAACCTAGCGCCCTCTGGGGCCTCAGGGGCTCCTGGTACCAAAGGGCGTGAGGTCAGAACACTGTAAATAACTGTCTTTGTTATTATTATTTCTTCTCCCTGAGTTATCTTCACAATAGTAAATTGTTTTTTGTATTTTTTGTGTATGGATATAACCGATTTTGGCAGCAACAAATGTTATTTCTGAATCTTTCCTGAATTATCTTGACCTTCTGATCACAAAAAGAAGAAATGGGTCCTTTGGGATGTGACCACATGGTAATGTGGAAGAAGTCCAAGAGTAAGACAGAGAATACATGTCTCGTTGGCCCAGTCCCTCCGTCTCTGCCTAAACTCAGACCCTCTTCAACATTCACTGTTTTGGCACTCATCAGAGATACAAGGGTCATAAACTTGGAGGCTAAAGAAATAAGTAACTTCACTCAGGACAGTTAGGCAAGATGTAAGGGGAAGAGGGACAAGTAGGCCTTGGCTGGTTCAAGATGGCTTTCCAGTTGACACTGTCGAGGACTACAGCTCTGGAGCAGGCAAGTGGGGAGCTGCCCAATGGCCACCGCATCTCGATGCTGAAGAACCTGGAAGAACAAGCCAAGAATTTTGGACTTCACCCTCAGAGCAAACAGAAGCCATCAGACCTTAGAAATCAGGCAGTGGGATCCTCAGATCTGCCCGTTAGAAACATGTTCCTTTCCCGTGACAGAACAGAGACTAGATTGGAGGTGGGAGACTTTGAAAACCCACCAACTCTCTGGAGGCTCTCGTGGTTCCAGTAACCACTCCCTCTCTGTACCTTAGGTATAGAGGTAGTAACAACTTCTCCGTTCATCACTCTTCGTGCTCCTCTTACATCCGTCCAGATCATTGTAAATCAATGCCCCTTAGCTGTCCTGGTTTGGGTACGCCATCTGTTTCCTGTGAAGACTCTGGCCGATACACCCTCCTTCACACTTCCTTATAATTCTTTGTTTCTCTGTTTGTCTCCCCACCGGCCTATGAGCGTCTGAAATACAGAGGGTGACCATGTGTCTTCATTTTTAGGTTTTCACCAATTCATTTGAAATTTGCCATTGGCCGACTGGGTTTTTGTTTGGAACAATGATTTCAGAGGCAGAAAGGTCAGCGCTGAGCAGGTTAGCTCAGGAAGCCTTCAAAGGGGAGACTTGAAGTGAACCAATGAGGATCTGCTGGTTGGGATATATGGGAAGAAACTGAGGACAGTTCTAAGAAGAACGTGAGAACATACATTAGCAGGAAAGCAGGAAAGACCCTTTCAGGGGACCACAGACGAGATCCAAGTTCCTGGAACACATGGTGGGCTGTGTGGAGAATCAGCAGGAAGTACATTCGGAAAACCCTGTTTCCCTTTCCAAGTTATTTCTCTTTCTGATTATATTTGACCCAAGCTAATCTTAACATGATTTTGCTGACCCCTGGTCATTTGCTGTATTAAGACCAGGAAAGAAGTTTCAGGAACTGACCAAAGAAGAAACATTTTCAAAACAAAACAAAATGTCATTGGCCAGCTTTTGGTGAGTCACCGAAAGTCCACACAAATCCTTTATTTCCCCATCCTGAACACCACTCGGATGCAAATCCTAGGCAAAGTAGGAGTAGTTATCCTCCAGTGGTATGTAACTGTGGTGCTCCTTGCTTCTGTGTTTCAGTTGTTGGTGGCAGAATCCTGAAGGGCAGTTTTTGGCAGGGAGGTTTCCACTTGCGCCAGTGAGAATATTGCGCTTTGCTTTTGAGTCACTGGAAGGTTCAGATGGGGACATTTGCGAGGCTGTAGCCGGAGTTTGGGGAACCAGATTGAAGGAGTATTCTAGAAATGTTTGGAAGACTCCGAATGATCTGACTTTCAAAACTGCAATTAGATGACCCTAGAATCGTGAGCTCTCTCTTCATTCCCCTATAAAGACAGCTCCTGGAAAAGCCAAAAGTTCAAAAAATGAATTCCATAAATACACATTACCTTTGTGTTTGCAGTCTGGACTTAGATGTTTCAGGGAAGAGTAATGTGTATGCTTGATGCCTAATCTCTGACTTTAAAAGCAAAATTAATCTGCCATCCTGAAGGACACCATGGATCTATGAGGGAAGTGGATATGAAGGGAACCGGCCCATAAAACTGGGTCAAAGGGTTACCCGTGGCCTGCAGCATTTTGCTGGATCTAGGGAAGAGGCTGTGTCAAGCAATTTGTCCTTAATGAAGTCTCACATACAAATAACATTGTTCCTTTAAACAAGAGCTTTGTCTCTCAGTGGCCACAACTCATTACCACGGCGTCCAAAAGTTGGGGGGGAAGCTGAGGGGTGGGTGGAGCAGAGGAAACTCAGACCCAAGTGTTAGGAGGCATGATTCATGAAAGATCGAGCCAAAATGGACATGAGAATCTGCGGAGCCTGTGGGTCAGTGGATAATAAGCAGGTTATAAAATAGAAACACTCAGAATAACCCTTTTCAGGAAAGAATCTAATGCCTAAAGCAAGAGTCCCTACGCCCTGTTAGAACAGCCAGTGTCGTGACTGACACAGTCCTCCAGGCTCCCATCCACTGTGCAAAAGGGAAATTGCCCTCTGAGCCTCCCTGAAAGGGTTATTTTCTCCCCCATTTGTACAGGTCCCCATGGATTTAATGGATTTTATCACTGCGTTTGTTGGAAAGGAAAACAGCAGGAGAGCTCTTATCCTGGGTACTCTTTTCTTCATTTCACAAAATATCTCCACCTTTCCTCTCCTCCCAACACATATTCAACCTGCTTTATTTTCCTGCATGAGGCATCTGAAATAGGTAGCAAGGGACAAGGGGTGGGGGGGAATCAAGATTTGAGAGTCAATAGCATTGAGTCTGAGCCCCAGTTCTAGCTGGCCAGTGTCCTCCTTTCTGAGCATTTGTCTGACATGGAGGTATTGAACTAGACAATGTCCAAGGTGCCTTCCAAGTTCTAAAATTACGTAGCTGTAAAGGATGGAAATGAAGAATATACGAGGACCCCTTTATAAAGGTGGAGGGAGAGTAACTTTATAACATCTGGCTGAAAGAAATATACCCCCATCTTCATGGTTTCCTGGTGTCCATTCACAGTCAGATTCAAGCAACATTTCAGTTAGGAGGCCCCCCAAAACTGAGTCATGTAGGAGGTATCAATTCCCAAGGCTTTCCAGGCAATCACTTTCACAGCCATGTGAATAATGTTTGATTTAGAGATTGGAAGCCTTGACTGTAATATCTTTTGCTCCTAACATGTCATGTCCATTTGGATCTGGGAAGCAGTTTTATAGGATGCTGGAACATTTGATGTATCTTTGCATGCAGATCATTGTGTTGAGGGATCGAGGGAAAGAAAAGTTGGAATGGAAGACGATAGTCACAGTTTTTTTGCTCAGAAATATAAAGAATAATTTTTTTAAAGCAAGAAGGGGCATAGGGTATCACCTAATTCAAGGAGAGGCTTCAGTTGATAAATCTCTTGGAAAATCTCAAATGTGAATATGTGCATTTTCTGGAGAGATGCAAATAAAAAAAAAAAATTAAGACCTGAGTGGGGTCCTAGTCCCAGCACAGATCCACCTTTCTCATTTACAGATTAGAAAGGTGAGACACTCCCACCACCATCCGCTCCAGAGTGGGGGAGCACCCCACAGCTCACGTCCATCTCAGAGCCTGGACTTAAACACAGATTTCTACTTTCTGCTCATTCTGTTTGGGTCTTTTGCAGATAACTTGCCATCAGCATTTTAGACTAGACCTTAAATTTTAAATTCTCTGAAAATGTAACATACTTCATTTATTTAGGAAGAGACAAAAACCCATGTAGCAAGAGATTCTCCAGGCTTTAATATAACCGCTATCCGCTGGCTATGGAACACATGTTACCAAGTAGAGTTTGTATCTTTGAAGTATGGTATTTACCATGGCTGCTGAAGATACCAACAGATCTCAGGGGAGATGGGGCACAAAACAATTTCATTTACAGTTACAGTTAAACCTTTGCACTGATACTGAATATTAGCTTTTGGCTTTCTTTCCTCTACCGTGAGGAGGATTAAAGAAACAGAGCAGCTCATGCTCCCATATGGGGTACAAACCTGTTGTGGCTTGATGTCTGCAGGAGGCCTCCAGTCATGGCCTCTCCTTGCAGGGCCCACAGAAATGGGCGTTCTCGGGATGGCTGGTCCAAGAGCTGACACAGGTAGAGAGGCCATGGGTTTCTCATGCTCCTTCAGACTGGTGTGGTGACTTTTCTGAGCAGCACAGCTGGCCAGCTCAGCAGAGAATCACAGCTTCATCTTGTTCCCTAGAGAAATGAGCTCCAGGAGGCCCAAGAGTATTTGACTGGGCCTGAGCAGCTGCCCCCTCAACGCACCCAGGGGTTCAGGATGGTGGGAGGCCCAGAGTAGAGGGCAGAGTTGTCATGGGAGTCATGAGACATGACTCCTTGCCTCTATTCCCAAACTCCTCCTCTCCCAGCATACAAACACATGGACAGATGTATTCTCACACACACACACACACACACACACACACACACCCCTGCAGAGGTTGTGCTTTGTATCATAGTGATACTGGTCTTATTCCTAAAAATGAATAAGTTCATTTTTTCCCCCAAATTCAATCTTTTTTTCTTTTCTCTTTTCTTTTCTTTCTTTTTTTTTTTTTATTGACACACAGGATCCTTTTGGACATATGTGCTTTAGTTAGAATTCTGAGTGTTTTTAGTGCTCCTTGGCTCCTCTAGAAAACAGTTGAGCAAGAGGAAATGGTCTCTTAAGCCATTGTGGGGTGGATTGTTTTCTTAAATGAGCACTATGTTTTAGTGCCCCCCATCACTGTGTTTGACTTTCCCCGTCAGCTTGGCAAGCTGTGCCGTCCGCCTCCCTGGGGCCCAAAGGGGTCTGTTGTTGCCTGGTTGAGCACCTTTTCTTGGACTCGGGACTCGGGACGGTTGCCTCATCCTTGGCAATACGGGTGCCTGTCCCCGGTTGTACTTTGAATCACCTCCTGCCAACACCTTCAAAATCAAGTTTCCAGATGTGAGCTGTGATGAATCCAACACCTGAGCTGGAAGAGGATAAGTCACAGAGCTGTGTTTCTAAACACTTCTAGCTGGAGGGGAGCCTTAGAGTGTGGGGATGCCGAACTCTGCAGGCCTAGGCTTTGCCTTGTTTTGAGACTGTTTAATGTGAAAACCCTACTGGCAGGGGGTGGTACTTGGCTTGTCACTTCTGTGGCATTAACAGGGGGTGACTCCAGGAGGCCTCTTTGGGCCCATGTCAATGATGTGTTCATTTTGAGCATCAGATACCCAGAGGACAGAGAGGGGGCAAACTGTAAAAGGGCAGGAAGGCCCTCAACTCCTTCTCTGAGAACCCTTTCCCACTGCTGTGCTACAGTCAAACAAAACTCAAGCTGAACAGTCCATTCTGTGGTTGTGTCCTTTCAGACTGTCTTTGAAATTGAGGCATTACCACGGGAAGATGGCCTATGATGATGGCTTCTCTCCTAGAATGTCAGAGGATGTGCAAAGGTGGTTCTGGCCACTTCCTCAGCACGGGAAAGGCTTTTCTTCACTCTCTTAGAGGAAACTCTCCTTCCCTATCAAGAGATGAGCGCTGGACAGAGTTGGAAGGAAGGAAGCCAAGAGCTTCATGGCTCAGCTGTAGATTTACAGACTCTCGAATTTCCCACAGAGGGCGAGAGTGTGGTTGCATTGAACGGGTACTAGGAGGAGAGAAGGAAGCCTTCCGTGAGATCTTGGACCTCAGCTTCCCATCTGTAGATGAGAAACTGGAATCAACCCCCAGCTCTATCAGGCTCTACATATCTAGGATTTTGCCAATCATTAAAATGGGAAATTACACAGCTTTGCCTTCTGAGGAAAGGGAGAGTACTTGGGGATTGACCCAGCTTGCACTTAGTAATTAACTTATTCCACAAACACATAGTCATTCTGTAGAATGTGCCAGACACTCTGTTCTGGGTTCCGTGGATGCAAGACTTGAGTCATCAACTCAGGGTCATCTGAAAGCTGAAACCCTAAAAGACTGCATATGTTTCTGGACATGGGGATGCTGGTGGGTTTTCAGCTCACAGATACCCCTGTCCCCCTCCCCCCCACCCCGACCCCCTGATCTGCTGAGGTGTTAGACGCTGTCTGCCAGACCGATTTGTAAGTCCTCGGGTCAGGTTCCCTTATTGAGTTGACCAACACCACTGATCATGTGCTAACGTTTGCAAGTCCTGTAGGCTGCAAGTAAGGTCAAGGTTCTTGTCCTCCAGGAACTCTGAGCTTCACAGGAGATCAAGGCAGAAAGTGACCAGAGACTGTGGTCTGTAGCTGAGGCGAGGACTGAAGGAGCAGAGAAGGGGCTCCCGATTCAGTGGGCATATAGGGGAAGTGGGGGCAATGGGAACAGGACAGGTCACCAGAGAACCTTTTTGGGTCACCCAAAAGCAGAGGCTAGCATCCTCCGGAAGCTTCCTCTAGCTTCTTTGATTAGGGAAGAGTTCTATAAAAAGATGTCAAGAACTTGCCAAACCTGCACTGGATGTAAGAGAGTTGTCCTGGAAATGGAGGTTTGTGTGTAGGGAGAGGAAATCTGGCTCAAAGAAAGCTGACTGGCCCCCACGCAATGTAACGGGGGAGCTCTGTTTTCTGCCCTCAGGAATCACGCCCTTTTGTTGGAGAGGCAGGTTCTCCATCCGAAATGGAGGACATGCACAAGCGTAAAGGGCAGTCAGAGAGAAAAGTGATGCCTGTGACAGTAAATTCTTCAGATGGTCAGGAAAATGTAGCATTTGACCACAGAATGAAGTAAAAGGAAATGACTTTAGAGCCACTGAGCCTTGAGTTTAGTTCTGCTCTGCGGTCTCTAGCTGAGAACAGAAAGTCTTCAGACTTCCATTTCCTTACCAGTAAAATGAGGGAGGGCATTCCTGCCTCTTGAATTTGCTGTGAGAATTGAGGGCTGCTGGGTGGGGGTGGCGGGGTGGGGGTATCAGCATCGCCTCTTAGGTGATGGTTTGATTCTTCACACCGTGGGTCAGTCCTTCTTCAGAAGATCAGGGGAAAATTGCCTGGACGATATGCTGGACTGAAGATAGAATGATTCCCCTCTGGATATAGGGCCTTTCCCCCATTGTGAAGGCCACCCCAAGTTTCATCCTCTCTTCCTTCCCCCTTTCTCCTTCAGTCCACTCCACTTACCCTCATTGATGTGGGTCTCAGGTTCAACACTGCAGGGGATTCCATTGAAACCAGTGGTAAGGCTTCTTGTTTTTTATTCAGCCGTTAGTCTTGCATTTGTCCTCTTGCTGGATTGAGGTGGAGAGCACAGGAGGCAGAGAATGGCAGAAGAGGCTAAGATTTCCTTTCTCTTCAGGCTCAAGGTAATGCAGGTGGAAGTAGAGGTTGCTGTGTATGGTTGGGAGGACATTTGGCCCAAGGGAATCAGAAGAAAATTTAATAGAGAGCCAAGCCCCAGGGCTAAGTCAAATGCCTCTCGTTTCTTAAAGGTTAATTTATTACAATAAATAAGGTAAAAGTTATCTATGGCTTTTTACACACCAGAATGGGCAAAGCAGAAATATTGTCTATTAGGTTAAATGATGGCATATTTAGGTAGCCTAGGAAGTAGGAGCTTCTGGTGGTAAGTAGAGACTAAATAAAATTTCCTTCCTATTTTTGAAGGAAACTTCCTGACGCTTTTCAACATTTGATTAGTCGACCCACTCCTTTAGAGTCAGATCCTGTGAGCAGAGATACTTAAGACTTTAGGAAGGAGACAGATGCAAACTTGCTGCACTGTGAATTATTGCCTTGATATTGTGCAGTGTACAACTTGTGCAGCTGTGCCTTGCATTCCAGGAGGTCAAAATATGAGCAGAATTTTTTAATTGGATTGTATTTGATAATCATATTTGTGGAAGAGGCTCACCTGGCTGGGTGAAATAGCATGAACACAGGTGTGTGAAGGTGACTTACAAACAAGAAGTTTGTGGAATTCAGGGTCCTTGGACTTCCGTTTAGCTGCACTTAATGTCAATTGAAATCTCATAAATTGGGCTATGTGTCCTGCTGCTAGTATCAGAAACATATTTTTGACCAGGGAGGACTGGGTGGGAAGATGTGGAGCTCTTGGGTTTGACATGTGCTGTGCCAGGAGCTCAGTGTAGACTCGAAATCCTGCTCCCTCCTCAGTTCAGAAACCAGTCAACTGATACTAAGTTCTTACCATGTGCCCAGTGCATGTCAGGTGCTGAGGGATAAGAGGGGAGAATGTGGTTCTAATCCTTAAGGATTCATCTCTGTCTGGATGAGGAAACAAAAGTTAGACCATGCAGTCTGACACATCGGTGTGCGGTAGAAGTCATGAGGACTTCAGAACTCAGAGTTGGGAGCTATTAGCGGGGGTTTTAATTGAACTTGACACTAAGTTGGATTTGAAAGAGTGCTCTGGGGGTGGGTCCATACCTGCTTCCTAGGGTCAAGGAAGGAGACGTGGGCACCAGAAATTCAGATTATCCATTGAAGACTTGTTTCTGCTGTTTACTTTGGTCATTTTCTTAGAGCTGGGGTTCCAGAAATTTGAGGGTTTTTTTTTTTGACAATACTCCCCTCCTCCCAATTTTCTGGAAAAATAATTGACATATACACATTGTGTAAATTTAAGGTGTACAAGGTGGTGATTTGATGCACATATATATTCTGAAATGTTAAGCATGATTACGTTAGGTAACACACCTTTTACTTCCCATAATTACCATTTTGGGGTTGCTAATGTTACAGTTGACATGACTTTTTGCTTCTAATACCTGTGTTTAATATCCCTGTGTGATCTGCGTATGTGGCACCTTCTAGGCTGTGCCTCTGTCTTGTATCCTTGTGTCAGATGCTTGTGGAGGCAGCAGGGTGACAGATAGAATGCTGGTGTTCAGGATGAGGGTGGTATACCAGGATTACCACCTTGGTCAACCAATGTGACAAGAATCTTCCAGATTTTCTTTGAAGTTGAAACATACGTTTCTGTTGCCAGGCAGGTGAGGATACTGGGACCATACTGGGACCCTCACAGGCAAAATGACAGCCTGAGGACACACACACATGCCTAGTGACAGGACCGTAGCCTCTCTGGGCCTTCTGTTTCTTCATCTGTGAAGTGACAGGCTTGAAAGACATGATCTGGGAGGACCCTCCAGCCCAAAGGCCTGAGTCCGTGTCTAATGCAGCTTTCCTGATTCCAAATTAATGTGCTCTCTGTAACACCAGGCTGTTTCCTTCGCTGAACAAAAGTGATTTGATTCCCCAAATCAATAAACAAATTAGAGAAACAGGAGAGAGAGAGCGCGTGTGAGAGAGAGAGCCAGGGAACCAAGGGACAACAGATGAGAGAAGCAGGCCTGGCCCGAGGAGGGGAGAGGTGGGAGGGCTCGCAGGGAGCCTCCTACAAAAGCCCCGGCAGGGCAGGCTGGGCAGGCCGGGCAGGCGGGCAGGCAGGGAAATTGCAGTTTCCACTGGCCTTTTTCATTCTGGGAATCTGCTAATGGGTGGGAGAAGGGTTAGGGCAGACCCCTGAAGGGGGAGCGAAAGGGAGGGGCTGTGTAGCAGGTGCAGGCCAAGGCTACAATGCCAATACTTGGGAAGAACCGAGGGGCCAGGCTGCAGGGGCACTTGTGAAGCATATCTTAGGAAAATACAGAGAGAGGTCTGCAGCTGGCTGAGGAGAGAAGGTGCAATAGGGGAGAGGGAGGGAGCCCTCCGGGGAGGGACTGGCCAGATTCTAGAAAAGGCCAGAAGTGAGTTTTGTACCTTAGTGATAGATACCTCTGTGCCTCCCCTTACTGGAAAGGGAGTTTCCCCTTGTTGTCTAGTTATCAAGATAGGACACAGACCCTCTGTGAACACCAGTGCATCACAATGAGAAGGAGTACAACCTCTGTGAATGAGTCTTCAGCTGCCTGCTTTTACAACTTTCGGGGGCCAGGGTTCCGTGGAATAGGACACCTCAGCTTATCACCCCACATTGTCCCCTCCTTTACGCTTTTATTCTTCTGGACCCAGTTTAACAAAACAAGGCACTTAGGAGTTTTTTAAAAATACCCTTTAAATTTAGCCATTTGCATACCCCCTTCCTCCCCAGTGGGTCCTTTCCCCTCTTTCTGACCCAGAATGCTGTGTGTCTTCCTCTGAGTTGACAAGAATGCATTAAACATGGATCCAGCCACAAAGTCAAGGAAATTGACCACCCTCCATGGCTTGTGCTGTTTGGGGTCAGATGTAATAGGGCCCCTGGATTAAATCCAGATAGAACATAGGGATCTCTGGGCTTATTTTGTGCATTCCCTCAATTGACAAGTAGCAGATCTGCACGTGGGCACCAGCCCAGACGCATCCTTGAGGGTAAACCAAGAGGCCATGGATCCAAAAGACTTAATGTAGGGTTAAGGGTAGAGGCTAGAGCACGGACTAAGAGACTTTGCTAGGAGTGAAGGCTGCTAACAAGAGGAGCATTGCTTCTGAAACCTGGAGGCTTAGTTACTTTCTAGACCAGCCCCCTCGCCAGGCAACTACAGCCAGACTGGGCAAGTGACTTTCCTTGGGGCCTCAAAAATACAACGTCTAGTCTCTGTCACTGTCCATTTGACCAGCCTAGTTCAGGACTCAGGCAAGAATCTGACCAAATAAGGAGCCTTGCACTTGAGCATTGTACCTACATGGAGAAAGTGAGGCACCTATAAACATTTTAAAAATCAGAGAGTCAACTTGGTCTGGGATGACATGGATCTCAGTCGAGCCAGGAGGTGCACGGTGGATAGACACACTTTCCAAACAGAAATTGGGGCATGTGTGTCCTGGGGACAGTCGGCAATCAGATAATGAACTGGGAAATCAGAGCTGTCTGAAAAAATCTACCACTTACCATTCTTGGAAATGTGTAACCTTTGAGTGTGTCTTCAAATCTTTCCAGAATAGCCAGATCCTTGTATATGATACATATTGTGCTACATATTTGCTACATGACTTAACTATTAAAAGGAGGTGTTTTGGTCACTCTGCATCCATGTTGAGTTTTATAAATTAGCACTTTTAATCCTCTTTTACCCCAGCATAATGTGATTTCCTAAATAGTGGCAGGCAAGGATTTGAAACCTAGTCTACCTCCATGTTACACACTCTTTTGTTAATCGGTGCTGTCTTTTGAGGGGCATCTTTTTTAATTACAGAGATATTTCATCACAAAGTGTTTCATATATAAAAAGAAATTTATTCTAGTGGAGATGCAGAGGATCAAAAAATCACGGAACCTTATAAAAAGAAGGACTTCAGTGTTGGTTGATGTCAGCCTCCTTGTTTTGCGGATGAGGAAAGGAGGCCAGAGTCCTGAAGTGACTTCAGCCAAGGTCAAGCTGTCCTGACCCCAAGACTGTTAGGGGAGTGTGCTTTGCACTCTGATGCATGGACTCCTTTGGTTTATAGTTGGTGTCCATGGCCATGGAGGTAGTGACCAAAGGTTGTCACGGTCACAGGTGTCCTTAGTGGGTTTTATTTAGTGTCTTAACTCCCGCTCCCACCCCCTCACTGATATTAACCACTTTTAAGAAGATGGAAATCATACCTGCCTACCTCTTGCAAAGGTAAAGGTGGTCTACAGAGAGCTCAGGGGTGCGAATGGTTCTTTCTTTCATGTTTGTTATCTTCAAAAAAGCATTTATAAAAACACCAGGAGAGTTCTTTCCCAAAAAGAAAAGAAACACACGCGCGCACGCATACACACATGCACACACGCATCTAACAGGATTACGTTTGGTTGTTACTGTGCCTTCTAACCATCTAGCTCTGTGAAAACAGGCTACAGTTTAGATCCATTTGTTTAGATCCGTTTGCCTTTGCTTCTACTTAATATTGTCACAAATACTTCCCTATGTTTTCTTAGTGATTTGAGTGACCAGATAATATTTCATTGAGTATGCACACACGCATGCACATGCACACCACATTTAATGGTCTGCTATTATTGGACCATTGAAAGCAGTTAAACAATGTTGCATGTAGCTTTTTATTCTCTGGGATTGTTTCATTAGGACAGACACTTGAGACTGAGAACAGACTTCCCTTTTTCTCTTGATGTTTGTGTCATGTTGGTTTTCCAAAGATGAATGGAAATGCCACCTTTAGTTGGGGGTGGGTGATCACCTGATTTCCTTTGATCAGCAGTACCAAGCACCAGATGCACCCAAAGCTCATGCCCTCTCCTGGGAGAACTGCCGAGTTCTTACCCACCACTCCGCCATCTGAGAGTGCGGGTATAAATTTTCCCTTCTCATCCTTCCTCTACACACATAACATTGGATCCTTTCTTTTTATAGTAAGTCATACTATATTATGTTTCCTTCTTTGCAACTGTCACACAAACATTTTTGGAAGTAGGTGGAGGTGCAAACAGAAACGGAAGCTCTTTCAGTCTTTACAACCTCCTGAGTTGTGGTAGAGGGCACCCCCATAAGACAGTAGGACACTATACCCCAGAGGTCAGTGGCCCACTCAAGGTCCTGTGGCAGGCAGCAGAAGTGAGACTCACCTCCAAAACCTTGTACTGGGTCTCCAGCATGTTTCTTTTCTTTCCCTCATTTTATTGAGATAGAACTGGTGTATAAGCACTGTTTAAGGTGTACAGCATCATGATTTGACATGCATATATTGTAAAATGACTCTCACAGTGAGTTTAGTTAACATCCATCATCTCCCATGGATATAAAAAAAGAAGAAGAAAGGGGTAGCCTTGGTCTGCTTTGGCTCAGGTGATAATGTTGTCCTTGGGTTAAAATACAGCCAGCAAGTAGGAGGTGGATGCTAAGAATTTCCACTGAGAAAGATTGTTCTGGAGCAAAGTAGGTCTGTACATATCCTCCATGTACACCCTGAGGACAGGGAAGATTGAAACGATCCTAAACCACAGCAGAAAGTAAGGACCCATAGCCAGGTCAGGGTAGGCAGGCTCACTCTTTCACGAAAGAGGGGTGCCCTTTTGTACTTGTCACTCACTGCTGGTGGTGGGATGAGCAGACAGCTGGAAGCTATACCAGGCCTGCTGGTCGGGGGCTTCAGGAGGCTGGCTGGTTCACGGGGGAGTGGCAGCAGTCGCTGGGGGCTCTTTCTGGCTGGCTCAGCAGGAGAACATTCCTCATGAGGCCAGCCCAGGCTGGGCTTGGAGCCACCCAGCTGAGTGCCACGTGGCAGGTGGGCAGTAGCATGGCCAGAGCTTGGCTTCTGGAGCCCAGTGCTGAACCTCCAGCCTTGTGGTTTTCCTGTTGCAAGGCATCAGTTTCTTTCTCAATCACACAAGCTAGTTAAGAATCATAAAGGTACCTGGGGAAGACCCTAGAAGGCAGGGAGGGCATCCGCTCCTCAGTTTGCTAACTCTTGCAGCTTCTGATGGGGGGGCTCTCCTGGCCACCAGATTCTGAGCATACAGGCAACTGCTTGTCCTCTCTGTGGCCTGGGACTGGGAAGTCCTCAGTCCAAAGCCTAGTGTTTTTGAATCAGGCATGGGGTGGGATGCCGGCAAGGGTTGAGACTCAGGCTCCTTTTCCCCTTCACAAGCTATGCACACACAGGTCACAGCTTCAGGGAACCTCTGCAATATTGGGGGAGGATGGCACCCCCAGTTCTGCTCACTCGGTCCTTTACCCACCTTTGTCGGACTACCGACCCTTTGCCCGAACATTGGAAGTGTGGGCTCTGGACTCCACGGTGGGCAGAGGCTATGTCTAGTTCACTTACAGGGAAGTATCCCAAGTCTACACGGTGGCTGGGACATGGTAGTTGTTCACTTAACACTTGTCTCATGTCCCAACTGAAGACAAGGTCTCTGATTTCAAGGACTTCACAGTTTAGCGCGGAAAGGCAGGCAGATCTATAGTCCCGATGACATTCTGGCAAGGGTCTTGATAGAAACGTACACTCACATTTCCTTTCATAGAAGTAAGAGGATTACAATTTCTTATTGGCAGGTAAGGATTCTGCTTCCCACACGATGTCCAAAGAGATCTGTTGCTTCCTGCAAAGATACATTGACTCCAGAAACAGCATGTTTTGGTGGAAAGCCATCTGGATTGGGGGTAGGGAGACCTGTGTTCAGACCTCACTTGGCTGGGTGGCCTCGGGCTCCATCTCTTAGTGCTACAATTGTTTGCACATATAGAATCGGGATATTTACTCCTTCTCTACCTACTTCCCAGAAAGGTGTTGCTTAAAAGCCTCTCCTGGCTCCCCATTACCTACAGAATGAAATCCAAATTCTGCGAGGCAGAATCCAAGCTCTTTACAATCTGTCCTCCCTTTCCTTGCACCTGGCATTATCCTGAATTCCCCCCAATATTCTTTGTCTTTCTCTGCCCCTGTACCTCTGTATGCTGTGCTCCCTCTCTCTAGAATGATCTTCCAGAATTGGCCTATCCAGACTTTACAAGCTCAGCGGTCCTGTTTTCTCCAGAAGAGTTGCTCCCTCAGCTGCTCCTGTGCTCCTTCAGGCATCCCCCTGACAAAACATTTGTCCACCTTTCCCTTTTCCTGTTTGTATACCTGCCTTTCTTCTCTTCTGGTTTCTTAAATGCTTTGGACTCCCCTCCCAATCCCCTGTTTCTGACACATGGCTGTGTTAAGTGGGCACTTGTAGCTAGCATTGTTGAATGCATTGGAGTGGACCAGCTCCTGGCAGAGAAGAACCATGGGGGGGAAATAACAAAGAAGTGGATTTCAACTGAGCGTTCACAGGAGTGTCCTCAGAATCAGAGCTGGTCATCAAGGGCATGGATCCCTTGGGCGTGTCTGGGGATTTCCGTGTTGTCCCTAGCTAGGGACACCTGGGGCAGCCCAGCTCATTCTGGTGTGGCTGTGTGGAGACCAGAAAGGCAGGAGGGACTCTGGTTCTCTGGAGCCACTATCCGAAGGATGTATCCCTACTGATTAAATTCCCACTGTCTCTCCCTCTATTTCTTTGATTTCCTTGCAACTGTTCAACCACTGTTGAGCAGCTGCATTTGTTAGTATGACAACGACTTACGCTCTGTAGAATGGAGTAATCAGGCTGGAGCATGACTGATCTGGGGAGAAGGTCTGCTTTCTCCATTCCTGGACCTTCAGTTTGACCTGGCAGCCTCCCCAAGTTCTTTGGGTTTCGGACCACCTATCCCTGACTCCTCCATCACCAGGAAGTCCAGGCGATGGACTATAATCTGGGAAATTACAACTCCCCGAGAGTACTCTTCATGTTGTCCTCCCTTCTTTTTCTTCTAGTATGTCTTCAAAGCTTCTCACCGTGTCTTTCCTGTGAATGTCCATTTAAATTTGCCTTCTAAAATAATTGGCAGTTGGTATTTAACCACTGACTAGCAAACAAGTTCTAATCAAAATGTCATGGGTGCTGCAATTCTTTAGCTATTGATCCCATAATTCCTTATAGAATCCATCACTGACCATGGACAAGGCGTCTAGGTATTACAGTGAGGATGCTAGAATGCGATTCTTTGCAACCTGTTTTACTAAGAGCTCTCCTGTCCAACCAGCCTCACCCTCCCGCTGCCCCCACTGAAGATACGGCAGGTATCAGCCTGGAGAAAGGGACTCCAGCTCGCTCCCTGCTCTAACAGAGGTAGGGCATGACAGTGGCGGGTCCACTGTTGAAAACCTAGGTCTCTGATTAAGACGCCCGCTGCGTTCTCCCCCACAGCGACATACATGACTGTGGCCCAGAGTCACCAACTGTGCAGTCGTTTCCAGTTTGAGTCTAAAAATAAAAGCAACTTTACCTTTGCGTAACTCCTTATGAGTTATTCATTAGAATATATTGCTGCCTGCACACAAAATATCAAGCAGACTCTAAATCCTAGAGTAGATCGTGGTTACTTGAAAGCTGTTAGCATTTAATAGCCTAAAAAGAAATAAACATTCCTGGCTTTGTTTTCTTGCAGGTGATATTAATGAAAAAGATACACGCTTCCATCCATCTGGGGGAGAGTACCTAACAAAACAAAAACCAATGATAGGCTCTCCCTCCCTGTTGTAGTAATTGCGGTTATATTTTAAGAAAGTAAATAAATGAGAAACACACCTTCTATTCAGCAAGACATAGATGGCATTTGTTTTTTTATGCCTTCCCCTGTCATCTGGTGCTGAAAACGTTTGCTCTGTGATGAGGACTTACACTGATGAAGGCTCATGAGCTGGGGGCTTGAGGACCGCGCACAAGGACGGATAGGAAGGCATTCTGGAACATGCGGCCTCAGTACAGCAGGCCCTGAGAGGTCATTCTCAGGTCAAGAAAGTTACAACCTGGCGACAACAAAGATTCTTTGCTTTTCGAATGGGGGCTTTTGTGCAAAAGGGAACTAGGGATGATCTTTGTGAGCCAGTGGCCAGAGAAGTGGAAGTGTGGATAACCTAAGTATGAGAACCAAACCGATCTTGCAAGCCAACCCCCTCAATTTACAAATACGAAGTGATTTGACTTTCTCTGCGTCGTACTGCTTAGCTGTTATCCGTTCTTGAGGTGAGCGATGGGGTTGTAATAGACCCTTTGGCTGTGGGATTGGCTGAATTCAGAAGAAAACAGTACTTGATGAATCTTCAGTACAAAGGTACCTTGGCTTCAGAACAACCATGGCAGTAATTCCCAGTGGCTGAGAGGAAGGCTCCCCGGTATCCTGACCATGTCCCTGTCATCCCAAACTTCACCCAGACTCCACCTCTCCACCCCTATGCTTAAGACTAGTGGTGGTGCCTTGGAAGGTAATGGGTAGGGGGCAGAGGAGAGGGGGATGGACCTTAAGGCTGCAGCCCACTCTGCCTCTCGGCTCCTCTTAAAGCTGACCCCTCCTTCGGTGCCCATCTCAAGCCTCCCCTCCCCTGATCCCCTCGCCATGCGTCCTGCCTCCAGGAGCCAGTGCACGTCTCATCTCCAAGTACACCCGGCCCTGACACCTGTTCCCTCCGCTGCAGGCAGCATCATGTGAAGGGTTTGCTGTGATTTGTATGCTTCCCTTATAGGACTTCTTAATGTGGCAGGTGCACTAGATTGTATCCTTTCCAAGGGAAGGTTCTCCATTAACATTTGTTTTTCATCGTAATACACTGCTCCATGGGTATTTGTTGACAGATTTCTCGATTGTTCTTCTATATCTCTGAAGGTTGTCAACCAAACATTTCCATGGGTATGCCTTTAGCTTTTATTCTAAAGAACCCACTACATATTTAACACTAGAGAAATATTTTTCTAAATGAGAAGTTATAACTTTGGGCTATTTCCTGTCCATCTTTCTCTTTCTTTGCCCCAGGGTATTGCCCTTTTGAGGCAGTTGGGAAAAAGAAGTTGGGAAAGGAAGAAGCAGGAAGAAGGAGGAGGAAGCAATGAGAAAGGAAGACAGTGGCTAGGGAATCCCATGTAGAAAGGGGTAGATACCTGCAGAGGGTAGGTAAGGGGTCTGGGCCCCCGTGCTAGTAGAGGAAGAAGCAAAGAAGAATCTTGGCCTTGCTGGAGCCACGGGAACTCCATTGTTCTGCATGGGCACTGACCTGCTGGACTTACTTGGGTCCGCAGCTTCTCACCTCTTCTCCTGGGAGACAGGGGCACAGACCCTCCAAGATATTGCTTACCAAGTCAGAGTTTAGTTTTTCCTTTTATTCAGGAACTTGCTCTGTCTTACTCTGCTTGATTCCCAAGTGTGGACATTAGGGAAGGTGTTTCATAGACATGTAGACTGGTTGCTTACTTATGAAGAAGTCGTACCTTGTCTATTTCTAAAGAATTTCAGAGGTTTACAAGCATAATGCAAAATGTAACTGTAAGGGAAAGAGCAAAGCAGAAATCATCTAAACAGAGTGATGGTTCCCTGGTTCCTTCAAGGTTCTGATCATCTACCTTGGGGGACTGACTTGGGCTGTAGATTTGCTGGAAGCTACAAGGAAAAGGGAGGCATTTTATATGACTACTTCCTTTGAACAAAAGGCACACATTTGCCTCCAGAATCTCTCTGAAAGTATCTTTAAACAAGAATTGATTCTTATATAGTAGACAATATTTTCAAGTCCAGTTTTAGAAAAGACAAACACTAATCAAGCAGATGGCTTTCAAATTGACCTTCTTGAAATGTAGAGGATATAAAGTTAAATTGGGAATCCATGAAAACATTTCCAAAGTAGAATAAGATAATATGGTTCATCAACTTTGGGGTAACCCTCATCTGACCCATTCATACCAAGGTAGTCATAAGGAGAAAAAAACATCTCCTGGCTTGTGCAAATTTCTTGATGCAGATCTACTGGATGGTGCAAGTAATAATAATAATAGAAATACTTATACTGTCCCTGCCTTTTCTAGGAGCTTTTTTATTCAGTCATTCTTTCATTTCTCAAAGTTTGCTGGAACAGCAGAGTAGAACAGGAAAAGCAGAGTCCATGGGATCACGGGACCTGAGCCCAACTCACAACATTGCTATGCATTAGCAGTGTGAACCAGGGGGAGGGAATTAATCTCTCCGTGCCTTGGTTTCTTCCCCTGCCAATACAGAGTCACTCTTACCTCATTTCAAAGATTAAATGGAATTATGCTCAAGCAGACAGCTGGCAGAGTACCTGAAATTTAGTAGATGCCCAACACTTGTTATCTGAATCTTCTGTAGCAAAATACAATGGACTGCATGATGTCCTCTCTTAAGGAAGCTCTCTTCAGGGGAACCCAGTAGAGTTCAAAAGGAAAGTTCTGGTGGAAGGATTTTCACTAGTTCAAAATACACTTGGTCCTTTGGAATCTCAGTGCTGTCGCCTTTCTTACGAGGGCAGAGAAAAGGGTGGCAAGGAGGTACAGAAAGACCCTCTCGCCATCCTCTTTCCGAGCTGCCAGGCCCTTGGCCCTGGCACAGAGGTTCACTGCATTCAGCTCTCTGGTCGCTTTGTACCTGTTGGGCCTGCCCCCACCCAGGGCCTCTTTTGGCCTTTCCTTTTTCCTCTTTCAAAAGACCTCAAGGGGGTCCCAGGGCCCAGTGGCTGGACTCCCAGGTCGCCTCACAGAGGCCTTGTTGTCCAATAGAAAGGCATGTGGAGTCCCAGGGTGAGAGAGAGGAGGACATTATCAATCATGAGCTGTGAAAAGCCAGGAGAGAGCGGGAGGGCTAGGAAAGCAGGGAGGACTGAATTGAAGTAGAGAGGTTTTTTTTTTTTCCTGGTCCTGTTGTCGTTGTTGAAGCGAGCGTTCTTGGACATCTGCCCAGACACATGCTGAGTTAAAGAAGCAGCAGGATAAATTCTTAAAGAGTGAATTGGGAGAGGGGCAGGAGCTGGGGGTGGGGAGGACTAGTGAAAAGGAACCGAGGAATGATTCCAACCCCCAGACAAAGGAGGCCCCTGTAGACCAGCCCAGCCCCAACCCGGTCCTTCTGTGGCTCAAATATTGGTTTGTTTAGCACAGAATTCAGGAACACCAATGCTCCCTAAAAGCTGCTTTGGGCTCACAAAAGGGCCACGGAGGGAAGCTACAACTTCTCAAGCTTTCTTCTTTATATCCAGTGCAGGCTGAGAACGGTCTGGGGAGAGCTTCTCTCTGTTGCTTCATCGGCCCTGGAGATACTTATTGATAAGCCACAGTTCATGATACGATAGTGTGATGACACAAGCACGGGGCTCCCTGGCGGTGACAGCGTCTTCTGTTTGGTGACAAATGTCTTTTTAAAGAAGAAACTTGTGAAAATTTCGCCTGGATTCAATGGTAGGAAATGAGGGACTTTCTAATCGAGTAACTTGATCAGATCGGATTTGGAAATAGGTCGATCAGAGAGAGTTGAGTGGCCAGAGGGCTCCAGGATAGCTCACTCGCCCATTTCTTTGTTGTGACATATGTATCTTGGCTCTCCACTGATGTTCCCTTGTTCCCTATACGAGGCCTTGGGCAGATACGGGTTTATTGGGCCTCAGCCTGGCCAATCAAACCATAGATGCTTAGAGTTTTCAGCAGGACTTAACAAACCACTCCTCTCCTGGGCAACCAAGTTCATACCATGAAGAGTCACCGCACAGTTTGTAGAGCCCTTGGGGGGACCAGACACCATCATGACAATATAGGTCACGCGAATGGCACCGTGTTTGTGAGCCTCCTCGGCCTCTGACTGTCTCCCCGATGAGCGCACCCACCTTCTTTGCAGTTCAGTCGGTGAGAGATGGAGAGCAGGAAAAATGGTGACAGTTCAATAAAGCGGTGCAAATTCGGCTCTAGTTAAGCTTAGAACTTTCTCACAATGGTCCCAAATGAAGGCGGATGGGTCTGCTGCTGTCCAAAGTGTGAAACAGTAAGAGAGGAACTTCTCAAAACACAAACTGGGCCTTATTATATGTCCAAGTAAGCGTAGTCACCTCTCAAAGTATTCTTCTAAAGAGGCGAGGCACTAAATATTGCCATTGTTCACGATATGTTTGAAATATCTCTTTGTTGTCTTCAAGTCACTGGTTTGAAAAAAAGAGACCATCACAGCAGTTTGTAACTTACATAGCTGACTTTTCCCAACAGGGCCCAAGGGATCTACAGTTAGGAAGTTCCGTTATGCTGAAATGTGGTGGAGCATGGCCTTGTAACACAGCAGTGAGAACAGTGGGGCTCAGAGTCTGTGAGCCGCCCCAAGTCCTGACTTGTCAAGCCCGGCTCTTGAGTCATATAAGTCATCATCAGTGTAGCGGATGAGAGCTCAGATCCCACTGAACGAGGCGCGTCCTTGAGTATGGTGACCCCAGCAGCAGCTGAGGAAGCGAGGGGTTTGTGACCCATTCTGATTTGTTTTCAGTCACTTTGAAAATGATTTCTTGAGAACCAGGTGATTTTCCTATTCTGTGTAATTGGGAGTGTTTGACAGAAAGGAAGGTGGGTAGAAGGAGGGAGAAGAGAACGAGAGAAAGACAGGAGGCCTCCACCGACTTGGGCTTTGCACCTTCGGACCTGCTATGGATTGAACTGTGTCCCCCCAAAATTCATACATTAAAACCCTAGCCCATGATGTAACTATATTTGGAGTAAGGAACTACATAAAATTGAAAAGTGGTCACAAGGGTGAGTCCCAGAGCCAATAGGAAATAGTTTCCTTCTTTGAAGAGACACCAGAGAGCTTGCTGGCTCGCTCTCTCCATCATGTGAGGTCACGGTGAGAAGGTGGCCATCTGCAAGCCAGGAAGGGAGCTTGTAGCAGAAACAGAACCTCCCAGGGCGCCTGTGTGTTGGACTTTTGAGTCTCCAGCACCGTGAGAAAGGAAGTGTCTGTCATTGAAGTCACCCAGTGTATGGTATCTTGTATGGCAGCTGGAGCTGACTGGGGCAAACCCTTTATCTAGTGACGTCTATCAGATACGTGAGAAAAGAATGAACCATAGTGGAAGTTTCCTTCCCACCTCCTTGAAGAAGGCTGGATCTTCATTTAATTTAACCTAGGGAGTGAATGGAAATGGCTCTCTGTGCAAGGCCCATGTGGATGTGTTTGGGATTTTTGAAGCTGTGGATGAGACTTGAAGGTGTTTTTACAAACGTGGTTGCCAGGGCATCTTCTCACGTCTCATGACTGCAAATTCAGCATGTCTTATCAATGTTACCCATTCGTTCGATTGCACTGGTGCCACTTAATGATTTTTCTTCCCCTTTTTGGTCAGGTGTAATTCTATTGATCAGACTGAATTCTTCTGATAAAATGGATCTGAACTGAGTTTATTTAAACTTGCTAAGTCAATCAAACAAGTGAAAATATTTTAGCTTTTTTTTTTAATTGCTTAGGAGAAATAATTAGCTAAGTAAAATCCTGGGGCTCTTCGTACCCCAATTTCTATTCTGCTGAAAGAAGAATCACCATGATCGGCTTTCTGTTTTGGCCACATGCCATTTTTGAGCTCAAGCCATCCTCAGGCATCTTACTGTGTGTCGGCCATTGTTACGACAGGAGAGTCCCAGAAATGTGGGGAATGTAGCATTGTATTAGAAGGTAGGTATCTTGAGCAAACAAGAGTTCCAAAGATTAAACCACAGTGAATTTCTACAACAGAAGAGTAAGGCGGCCAGTTGGTTTAGTCCTTGACTTTGATCCCTTTGGCCTGGCACATTCCCACTTGCCAAATTTGGTCAAGCCCAAGGTCATTTTTTTGGGCAAAGGTTAGAAGGTCTCAGATCCTTCCGCTGCATACCCAGATTCTTTACCACTGTTGTCAAGAGGGAATTGAGACTGGATACATCCTAAATAATGGAATGTAGATCATTATGAAATATTACCTCTGGGTTATTCTCCTCATCAGGAAGAGAGCACACTGTGACAGGCAGTATCCCCATATGGCTTACACCGGGACCCTCACTACTCTGCATGTTTAGTAGACATCATATGGTAAAAATTTTAGATAGCCCAATCAGTTTGGGGGGAAAAAACAGCTGGGTGGTTAATGGTAGAACCTCTCGGAATCCTTAATACAGTACTTCAGTCAGCATTGTGAATCTACAAAAGGGAGGGGAGAGGAGGTGAGGTAATGCATGTAGCATTTCCCAAACTGATTTGACCCGTGGGACATTTATTTTGACCCAAGGTCAGAAAGGATCAACATTATACAAAACAAATTCATGTTTAGGAAATGCCACAATTTAAAACCTGAGTTCTTATGCAAGACAGTAACTTCATGGAGGTACTCTTTTGCCCCACCATAAAATTTGGGGACTGGCCTAACTGATGCAAAGATTGTAATTTTATACCTCCTTATGATTTAAAAAAAAAAAAAAAAAAGCCTAAGAGGCTTCTCTAAGGGGAGGATTTCAGATGAAGGGAAGATGTATAAAGATGTTTGGAGCTTTTCCAATTGCACTGAAGTTTCCCCACCTCCATTTTGCTTACAGAAAGGGTGTTTTCTGCTTATCATCTTGTGCATTGCCAGCTTTCGGGCCGGGATCAGATGGACACTGGGTGGAGTGGCCCTCAGAGAGCAGAGTTACTGGGGATATTACTCTGTTTTATGGCCTGACTACAACTTTATTCTCATCCTCTGTAAACAATGAATACAGGAAAACCACACACAAGTTTTTTAAACATACTGTTGCAAAAAGGTTGAAGGTTACTGTGCCCTTTGAGGGGAGGGGTAGGGAAGAAACCCTATACATTGAGAATTTGAATCGATTCCAAAAGTCTGGATTCACAGAACAGTTCACTGTGTTTTCTCCAGTTGGAAATGTTTCCTTGGTTTCATGAGTTCCTGATAGAGGGAGTGGATCGTTCCACAAAGGAGGATGGGTAATATGTATCGTTCGGAGAAACTTAAATTCAATTTTCTGCTCAGTGACTTTCCAGAGTGCTTATTTGGAAAGGCCTTGTATAGAGTCGTCTTTCCTTTTTTGTTTTTATTCCCAAGCCTCCTTTAAAAAAAAAAAAAAAAATGAACAAGCCTAGTTGCACATTTTCTGAATCCAGCAGTGGCCTATTTGTGAACATTGCCAGGGAGACACAGTTCTTATCCTGGTCTCACCTGAGGCAGAGTGTACGGACTAGAAAGGCAGCTTCGTTTGACTTGTTTTGGAGGCTCCTCTTAGACCTAACCTCGCCCACAGGGATGCCCGCTTTACTGCCTCTCTCCTCTCTGGAGAAAAGCCTGGGGCCTGGGGGGTACCTCTTAGTTTGCAAAGTTTCAGAATCTGCCTTCCGAAGATCTGTCTCTTTCATGAAATTTACTCGTAAGCTTTTCCAACTTCTCTGACCTTTTCTTTCTTTGGGTGCCATGATGCCTTTTAATCGTCCTGCCCACGTCTGACACTTATTTACATTTTACGGAGATGAGTCACAGTGACAACGCCAGAGGCTGACAGGGATTGTTGGAGTCAGGCAGACCCGACTGGATGGTCTAAGGCTACCCCTTACCAGCTCTCTGAACTTGGGCAGCTCGCTAATCACCACAGGGCTCAGAAGCCTCATTTATAATTGAAAAATAATTGTACCTCCCTCATCAGGTTTCGGAGAGGATTAAGTTTGTGCCGCGCCTGGAACCATGTAAGTACCCCATAAATGGAGGGTCTTGTTATTGTTGGTTTTAGATTATGCAGGCATGTAGATTTTCTGAATTAAAACTAACAACATGGAGGTGACTGTGGTACTGGTTATAAGCCCTGTCGCATCCCCTCTCGGCCCTGTGCTTTCCACCGTAGAGTGTCTTTGCGGCCCTGAGGCCCACTGGATCGCTCTGCACTTCTGCCCCGGCTGCCCGGGACTGCAGCTCCTACTTTGTATTTCCCGGGTGGAGTGACGAGGACAGAACTGGTATTCGATAAGTGTTCATTGATGACTAAATAGATTGGTTTAGAAAATGTGAAGAACAAGAAGCCAAGGGCTTCTCTTGGCTCCAGAGAAGTGTGGTCTCTGGGGGCCTCTGGGGGTCTACAGGGAAGAAACCCTCCTTGTGCTCCAGGGGACCCTCGATGGCCAGACCTTTCAGGTGAGGTCGACAGCGCTTACAGGTTTGGAGAAAAGGTACTGACAAGGGCCTCAGCTTCCAGCACCCGTGAAACCAAGCTGTCCTTGCTCTGGTCCAAACAGCAGGGAGCATGCGGTCCCTTGGGGAGGTGGCATAGCACACAGATTTCCAGGCCAGGCCTGGGGCCACCTCCCACCCACCCACCCACGCCAGAGATTCTGAGTCTGCAGACCAGAGTGGGCCCAAGAATCTGGACTTTCACTAAGTACTCAGGGGATCCTAATGCTCCCAGTTCCCTGACCAATATCTGAGACATAGCCCCATCCGAGGGGCCTCCTCCAGCCCTTTCTCTGGTAAGGCTGAATTTCCTCAGAATCCCAGGATGCAAATTAGTCATGACAGAACTAAGCATCTGTAGTCACCCCCTTCCTTAAGCATTAGGACACTTGCTAGATTCAGCCTATGTCCCCAAACTCAGTGTCCTCAGGGTCGCCCCCCAGGGCTTCCCTTCCCTCACCGAGCCCCTCTGAGGAGCCCCTCTGAGGAACGGCTCACGTGCCCTCCAGGTCCCAATTGCAGGGGCCTGGTGGAGCAGTGCTGTGCTTGGCTTCCCACTCCCAGGGCCCTGCTGGTCCCCGAATGAGAAACAGCTGTCTGCCCCACCCCTCCCCCCTCTCTGTTTAGGCTGGTTGCACAAAATGCACGCTGTTCTGCAAGCCAGGTCCCAGCTCTCCCAGTTCTCTGGCCTCTGAAGCATGTCATATTTGTTTTTTAATCACATCGGACAAATGGCTGCAGCAGGCCTGGGCCGTCCCTTGGAGCCCAGTCGCCTTCCTGCCCTATCACTGCCCCGTATTCCTAGGGTCCCGCGGGGTGGACGGAAACGCCTGCTCTGCTCTGGGCCTGTGATGCGGGGCGATGTGTCTGAGAGCACTGGAGCTGGGCATGCTGGAAGTTAGCTGCCGGGCCAGTGCTTAGACAACACCAACACCTGGGCAGTTGTCGAAAACACAAAACCACGGGCCTCACCTCTGAAGTTGGGACTCAGCCACCTCCATGTTTTTGATACACACTCCAGTTTGAGCATCTTTGCTTCTAGAGTCTTGGAAGTTAAGCGGCAATTAAGGTGAGACTAGAAACATCTTTCTGGAGAGAGGGAAACTGCTGAGAGCCTAGCAGAGGTTCATTTTCCTCCAGTGTTCTGAGAAATGAGAGCTTGGCTGTTGGCTGTGGCCCGAGGGCTGGGAGAGGGATGAGTGAGCCAGGCAGAGTCTGGAAGCCCAGGAAAGCAGGCGTGGATACTGCAGCCCACATGGGCGATGGCCTCCTGGGTCACATCGGCCTTGGAGCCGGATGGGCAGTGGCAGGAAAATAGGGCTGAGCCATCAGAACCCAGGCAACAACGGTCAGCTCACATGGCAGGTCCCGGGAGGGAAGGATGGACGTGAGCCCGAGTTCCTGCCCAGGAGGCTGATATGCAAACATGGACTAGTCCTGTTCAGTCCAGGAGTGTGGCTTACTGATGCTATATCCCCTGCATCGAAAATGGTCACTTTTTATTCCCAGCTCTTCTGGCTTATAGCTTACACCCCGTGTAATAGTTACTTCGGTTAGGAAGGAGGGGAAGATAAAGATTCTTTCAAGTTATGAGTTTTGCCTCTGTTCTGCCTCTAGGACAGTCAGTGAGTAGGTTTTTTGTTTAACAAATATTTGGTTTGGGATAGGAAAGGTGAGGCCTCCAAGGCTTGGCATGAAGGGAAGCTAATGGTTCTGCCAAAAATAAAAATAAAAAAAGAGAGAGAGAGAATGAAAGTGTGTAGTAGAGACCAAAGTGGAAAGTGGAAAGGCTGGGCTGTGAAGAGGGGAGATCTTGATTTGTATCAGAATAGAAAATCAAAAATAAAAGTAGTGGATCTGACTCCAAGAGTTTGCAGAAACCTGGGGACAGGCATCCGACTTCTCATTTAACTTAAGGCAGTGGGGATACATCCAATGTCTGTGGGTCTTCTAGGACGGTTCAGGTGACCTGTGGGTCACCTTCCCTTTTACCTTATACACAGAAGCTCCCAGAAGGCTGGGGCCTCATTTCCTGGCTTCCTTCCTCACCAGGAACATGATAACTGGGCCTTGCTTGCAGAAAGCTCTGAGGACATACTTGTTGATGGGAATGGCAGTGCAGAAAATAACTCAAGAAGTAGCACAAAGAAATATACGGTGAATTGCTAAATAAATGCAAACTAGACCGAGAGTATAGGTTATAAAAATGGTAAATGCCAACTCAAAGGTGGGAGTTCAAAGGAGGACTTGCTCAGTGCTTGCCAGAGTGCAGATGGGGTGTATGGGGATGGCTAGGAAGTGGCTAGTTCCAGAGATGACTTGTGACCCCGAAGAGTTATAGGAGAGGCCCAGAGGTGGAGAGAAAGGGGCTCATTATTTCTTTAGCAAGTGTCCGTCATTCATTAGGGACCAGCAAATGTCATAATAATCAATCAAATAATTACCGTACTCATCAAATGCCAGGCACTGTGGCAGGGACTACAGATGAAGACTTGCCCTCAAGGAGTTGCATTGGAGTGACACATGCTGGGAATGAGTGAACTGGAGTAGCACTGGTACCCTGCTCACCAGAGGCCCACCTGAGACCCTGGAGACTGGATGCACTAAATCCAAAGGAGAGAGCTGGAAGCCAGGGCCAGTTCCCTGGGAGGGGTACAGCCTGTGCAAAGACAAACACTTTTGCAGGCAGGTGAGGGAGGAAGGGGTATGGATGGTTTAGCAAGTAGGAGGTCTTAGAGACCAGAGACCAGGCTGGGTGGGGGTTGGGGGGCAATCTATAGCAGGTAAGAAGGGAGCCTTCTATGAGCTTCCAGGGAGCTTGGATTTCACAGAGCAGCTAAAAGCAGCTATGGAAGAGTACTGGCAGAGGAAAGACGGGAGGGAAGTTGGATTTTAGGAAGGTCACTGCACTGGGGGAAGCCCTGGAGGCTCAGGGCACAGGCAGGAGTAACTGCTGCTCATTGCTTCAGGACAGCTCTCCCTGGGGCCCCTGCCTTCTGAGAGATGACAGTCAGAGCAACTTGCAGAAGCCCTGGGGCGAATGCATTTTGTGAATGTCATCTCACTAGGTCAGCCCTCCCAGAATTGTGAGGGGGACAGCAGTGTGCCCACAAGGGCTCCCCTACCTCCCATTTCTTCCTTGTTTCCTGCCTTTCCATTTGCTGCCCCTTCTGTCTCTAAGATTCTCCCCTCCGAAGAGAAAAGCCTGTCTGATTAAGGTTGCCAGATTTAGCAGATTAAAAATGTAGGACTCCCACAAATTTGTTTTTAGTGTAAGTATACATGGGGTGTACCTACACTAAAAAGTATTTGTTGTGTATCCAAAATTCAAAGTTAACTGCTTGCCCTACATTGGAGACATTTAGAGTTTAGAGGTCCATCTTATTTACCTGCCCAGTGCCCCTTTCTCAACTGAAGGTGCTGAGGGCCCAGAAGGTCAAGTGGTTGATTTGCCAAGTTCAGCCCTCTGGTTAGGCACTCCCAGCTCCCAAAACTGAGCTGCCCACTTCACAACCTCTGCTCCACACCTAGGAATGAATTAGTTAAAAGTGTCAGCCTTCCCAGAGGTATTTGCATTTTAAAAGAAGGCCTAGGGCAAAAACTCCAAGAGTGTGCATCTTTAAGAATGTAAATGCAGGTCTTACAATAGATGTGTGGGAAGGCATTCTGGTCCTGGATCCTTCTTGGAATTCAGTGAGTGCCTCTCACTGTCTGGTCTGGTAGCCAGGGGAGCCTGTGTGGAGCCCCCTGTGGCCTCTGATCCAACAATAACCCTGTGAAGTATTTGGTCATGGACCACAATCCCTCCTGTTGGAATAATACCCCACACTTTTCAGAGCAGATTCACACATGTCATTTTGCTTAAACTTTACGGGTTGGGTTTTTGGTTTGTTTTTTTTTTTAATTGTAAGTGATATTTATGTACTTTACATGTTTCCAATTTAGTTGTTGCCACCACACAAATCAGAAAAGTTTCCACAAACACTGATTACATATCAGCTCTTTATAAGCACACTCCAGTCAAATTTTCATTCTTCTCTTCTGCCTGCCTACCCCCTACCTTCGCTTTTTAAGAATGCTATAGCCTCTCCTCCCTTTGGTCCTGTTTAGCACACTTTACCTTCAAGACTTATTCTGTCCAAGAAAGGGGCATTGGATTGTCAGATCCAGAAAGTGGGAGAGCTGGAAGTACACTTGGGCCCAGCCAGGCCCAGACAGATCATGTTGATGATGGAGCTCATAGGTGTGGAGTCAACAGGCTTCTCCACCCCACTTCATTCTACTCCACTCCATTCCTCTCCACTCCATTCCAACTCCATTCCATTCCACTGCAGTGCCCTCCACTCTACTCTATTCTACTCCATTCTGTCCCATTCCACCTCACTCCACTCCATTCTACTCTATTCCATTCTGCCTCCCTCCTCTCCACTCCATTCCTCCCCACTCTACCCCAGTCCAGTCCATTCCATTCCATTCCACTCCATTCCCCTCCATTTCACTGCACCGCACTCCACTCCCCCCCTGCCCACCCCACTCCATTCTCTCACATTCTTAGTCCCTCTTCTCTGCTCTAAAACAATGCTTTGACAGCCATGGCTTGTCCCTTGTTTGTTTGTCATGGTTTTTCTTACTTCTCAATATTAGTCAGGGTAGTTCTAGGCTAATACAGCTTTGTGATTGTGTGTTTGGCAGATGAGAAAAAGAAAGACGAGGTTTATGACTTCCCAAGGGAAGGGCAGCACTGTCCTCGGCTCTTCAGCTTCTGTCCAAGTTAGTTTTCACTGTGATCTATCTCTGGCGGGTTTTCTAGTCACACCCAGCGCATGAGGACAGTGGAATTCTTGTTGTGTTCCTATATATAACAGGCCACTTGTACTTGGTAGGCTTTGCCACTTACATCCCTATTTTCTCACATCTGTATGTGGCCATGATGTTCTCACTGTCCATTTCCACTTCTTCTTTAAGGATCTTTCCATGTTAATTTTTAAGTTGTTTGTACTCTCCAGCCCCCACAAAGGACTGCCAGAGGGCATGACAGGCTCTGCTCCACAGACTAAGAACCTTGTTTGATGTCTTGGAAACCAGCGTGCTGGCGGGTCACCACACAAGTGCCCTGGGTATAGGTCCCTGCTCAACTAGGGTGGTCTTTGATATGCACTCCTTCCTTCCACTAACGCCAGCTGCACAAGGGAACTAGAAATTATGATCTGAGGACCGAGTGCCAGTGCTTCCTTCTGGCTGGAAAAGTGTCCACCAGGCTTCTTGGAGGAGATGGGCCTTCCTTCTGCATGGGAACTCAGTTATCTGTAGGTAAATTATCAGCATTGTGATCCATACCGAGTTTGTTTTATTGTTAATCATGTATGAACACAGTTTATCTTTTATCCAATATAGCATATCTCTTATTTAATCATGAATATGGGGTTATAATATACTCTAGTTCTTCAGACACTTAAGAGAATGTGACTTTTGTATATAGTCATCACTTTGAGCATTAGTGATGACTCAAAGTCATCTTTGGGTCAACTTTGAGTCATCACTTTGAGCTTTGCCTTGAGCAGACAAGGTGGAGGGAAGGCTTGGCCTCCGCACACCGGCCAGTACCGGTGTTTTACCCCAGCCTGAAAGTTGACGCTGCTGGTTTGCTGGAGGCAGGAACTGGGAGGGACAGATGCATTCATCTGACCGGGTGACAGCTCCTGAGCTCTTTCTGATCCATGTCTTTTGAGGCATTTCGTCCTTTTGTGGAAAGTGTTGCCAGCCCTCTATGTCCTCACACATCCACATCAACTCTAAGACATAGCTACAAGCTAAATGATGTTTCGATTATCTGTCATTTCAGCTCATCTGCCCCAGAGTCCTCAGTGTGCACAGAGACGTGCGCAAATCCAGTTCTTTCTCTAGGTGGGCCTCGTTACTGTTTGTTCGGCTGAGGTGCCCGCCGTTCCCTGTGACAGGCTGCGTGCTCCAGGTTTCCAGAATCCTCTAGTCCCTTTGCCACCTGTGCTTGTTTGCTCTTGCTGGCCTGTGCCTGGTGGGCCCCCCTCCTCCCTTCTGCGGTGAAGATGCTCCCAGTCTGGAGGGTTCTTTCAGGCCCCCTCTGTCAGAGGCATCCCATGCCTGGCTGTGCCCTTTGGCTTTCTTAGTCATCTGCGAAGCATACTTTGTGAGCCATGGTTAACACTCAGCTAAAATGCATTCAGTTTAGCATCATGTTATCTACCACGGATTTCAGTGTACAAGCCTCTCCCTGCTTCTCTCCTCCTTTTGGACTGCCGTTCAAGACCACGCTACCTTCGCTGCAGACACTGGCCGCTGTCCTCCCTGTGGTAAGAATGGTAGACGTCAGTGGAGAGCAGAACACTAGAACATTCTGCGCCTTCCTCTGATGCTTTCGCTTAGCTCTTGACTTCATTCCTAACAAAATGGGAAGGGGTTTGGGCACCACGAAACAGCTTTTGAACAGGTATCGGGGATATTTGGAACCTCTGCTGCCGTGGGGACGGGTCACTGGGCTGAAGCTAGGGGGTCCTTGGAGTGTGAGGGAGATACATACTCACCACAATTGCACTGCCCTTGTCCTTGTCCTTGCCCTTGCCCTTCCCTTAATAAGGTGATTTGCTGTAAGGCTTTCCTGTTGCTGCTCGGATGAGCAGGCACTAGCTACAGTCTATGGTTCCTCTTCTTCCCTTGACCATCGGGATATGCCATGAGCTAGATAGTCATCCTCTTTCCTTCCCCTTCTGGAATCCGAGTGAGCAAGTCAACCAACATTAATTACTCCTACTCTAAATCTCATTGTTTGCTCCTTTGGCAGACGCCCCCCCCCCCCTTACCCTGGGCAGACCCCACCCCCCTACACCTTAATAACAGAACGCCTGGAGCTGACAGCTGTTGTGGCAAGCAGGAGCCACGCACAGACAGATGTGACGAAGATGAACTGATCCCATTTTTAAGAGAATGGAATAAGCTCTTTAAAACTAATAATCAGGCTCTCTCTCAGGCTGAGACACACTCAGCTGTCGGCTTGAAGGATGAGACCCTGATGTGACTTCCCAACAATGAGTGATTTTCTAATATCTGGAAAAAAAAAAAAAAGACCAGCCTCCTCTTTGCTTCTTTACAAAGAATTAAGTATTACAGAGTAGATAGATGAGAGACCTGGGAAGGATTGCTGGGGAGTCTGAAATTCTCATCTGGCGGCCTCTTTAGGTGTATGAATGAGCCAGAAGCCGTTGTGCTCCCTGAAGTGGGAGAGCCAGCGTGCGGGTTCTTCTAGGGACATGGGAGACACCCTGCTCACCCAGAAAGTCAGATCCCCTCTCTCTTCAGGGGATGGGCAGGGCAGGCCCAGGTGCAGATACCGAAGAAGGAGATTGATTGAGAACACCAGGCAAAACCTGGCACTGTCCCTGTGGCACTGCCTGTCAGTCTACACTGGCTTTTTGAGCACCTACGGGCTCTCAGCTACCATAACAGGAGATACAGAGGACGGGGTGGCGCTCCTGCCCTTACGCGTCCTCCATTCTCCTGCGAGCCGGGCCCTGTATTTGCAAAATGCACTAGGGATAACACCAAGGCTGAGGCAAATGTGTAGTATTATGGGAGGCCCACACTGTGTGAAGCCATTACAAGGGGTTAAGGACTGAAGTGGAACATCCAGATTAGTGCGGCTCCGAGATAAAAGGTAGGTGTGCTAAGCATTCCTGGCCTGTATGGCTTTTAGGGTACCTGTAAACACCTACTGCCTGAAGAGTTGGGTGAGTGAAGAAGGACTCAGACTTGACATTTGCTAGATATCCAGAAATGACACAGAGGACTGGGCTGAAACATCCTTAGGAAGAACAGGGGAAGAATAATCAGAATAACCCGTGACTTCTGATGGACTGTGAGGAGGTCCCTGGCCATTTGAGGGCAAATTATCCTTTGGACCCACGTTTTTCTGTATTTTAGTTATGGATTTAGTGTTTATTTTTACTCAGAAGGAGACCTGTGCTGATAGTGTGGAATTCTGTCCATGGATTTCCATGATTCAGGAATGCAGTCCTCAGGCACGCATACACTACTATCCAGAAGGCTTTTCTCCTCTAGCATCTTGTTACTCCCCAGGACAAGGTCCATAGGGCAGGTATATAATTTCCGTTGTTACAGATGCAGACCCCGAGTCACAGACATGAACTGACCTGCCCAACGTCTCGCAGCCAGCGGGCAGCAAGTGTGTTGGCTCAAATTCCAGTGCATTACTGCTGCCCAGTACCACAGCTGCCCTTGCTAGACCAGCAGTGACATGGTGCTCCCCCAAGAGGGATCCATGTTTGACAGCACTCCTCTCTTGCAGAAGGACTCTGCTAAGCCAAGCGTGGCCCACCTGTAACTCTCTTCATGCCGTAGGCTGAGGGACTTGATCAATGCCAGATCCCCTCTGATGTGGGCTGTTTCATATTCCCCAGGATGCGTCCTGTTCCCCAGGATCCATTCTTACTGTAATGACATTTTACATCTTAAAATATACTTCTTTGTCTCGGGCCAGGCTTCACCAGCTGGAGTAAAGGAATTGTCTTTGGCTCCCCTGGACGGTGTCCAGGCATCTGGAGTAATGGGAGGGAGTTGGGAAAGAAGAAATAGCCCAACTCTCACATTCCCAGTTCCCAGACTTGCCAAGAGTTTTGCAGAATTGTAGAAAGTATTTTAGAACATAAAATGCATCCGGTTCAGTGGTACTCAGTCCTGGCAGTACATTTAGAACCACCTGGAGAGCCTTATAAAATGCCAGTGCTGGGGTCTCACCATGCCCAGGGACTCTGTTTCAACTGGTCTGGTCTATCAAATACATTTAAACTGCTGATGTGTAGCCAGGGTTTAGAACCTCTGATTTAGTCCATCTTTTATATAAAAATAAGGAAACCAATACCTAGAGAGTTTATGTTTACTGCCTTGTAGTAGCTATTAATTGCCATATAAAAATTACCCCAGAATCTAGTAGCTCAAAATAATAAACATTTATTAGCTCTCAGATTTTCTGTGGGTCAGGACTGTAGGAGCAGCCTAGCTTTCCTAGATGTGGATCCTTCTGGCTCATAGCCTTGTGAGGCTGCAATCAAGAAGGGTGTTGGCCATGACTGTGGTCATCTGATGGCTTGATGGGGATTTTGGATCCTCTTCCAAGGTGGCTCATTTATATGCCTGGCAGACTAGCTCTGGCTCTTGGCTGGAGGCCTCCATTCTTTGCCATGTGGACCCCACCCCCACCCCCCATCGAGCTGCTTGAGAGTCCTCACAACATGGCAGACTTAGAGTAAGTCATCCGAGGACAAGGCACAATACCTTCGATGGCTAGCTTTGGAAATCACACACCTCATTTCTGCTACAGTTCATTCGTTAGAAATGAGTCACTAAAGGCAGCCCACACTGAAGTGGGATTAGGTTCTATCTTTTGAAAGGAAGAGTGTCAAAGAATTTGTGGATGTATTTTAAAACCACCCAAGGCCAAAGTGATGTAACTACATTTAGTGCCAGAGCTGTAAGTCTCTTGACTCCTAGTCCGTTGCCCCCCTCCACCAGTCTTGGAATTAATTGGTTGATTCTAAATAAGGAAATCCCCATAAAATATTTAAGATTCCATCCATTACCTCCTTCCTATGAACAGGCTGGTTCTTTAAAACATCAGCATCCAGAGAAAGGCCCCTCACTTGTCGGGCGTGTGACCATCCCACCCCTTGTAAGATTCACTCCTACTTGCCGCCTCTTTTCACCCATTAGAGTCCTCTGGAGGATCGGATTACCTTGCCAGTGGAAATATATGAGCTCCCTGTGTGATATACCATAACTGCAACAGCACATCATATAATTTTCCCCGAAGGCTTGTTGCAGCCTATGTCGACTCATTTGTATTTATGACAGCTCGGGCGTGATTTAGTGCGACCTCACTTTGATAAAAGCCATTTAAAGCTCATAAATATGGGTGACACGCTGCCTCCCTGGCTGGGGTTTTTAAGGAGAGACTGAGATTTGCATTGCCATTCAACTTTCATTGTTTGGGGATGGGGGGAGGAAGAGAAAAGGAAAGAAAAGAGCAAAGGAGTAGGAGAAAAGAAAGACAAGAAAGAGAGGGACAGAAAGACTGGGGGATGAAGAATGGGGCAGGTCGCCTCTTGGACTGTGGAAATGGGGCTCCCTGCACTGGGAGCCTGCCCATCCCTGTTCTTTCCCTGGGAGGCCTGGGGTATGAAGGGCACCAGCTCCGAGGGAGGGCCTGATGAAGCACGCGAGTGAATAGGTCACCAGACTTTATGAGCCATTTACTTCCTCTTTTAAAAGCATTGTTAAATCACAACCAAATTACAGTAAATTGTCGATTTTTATTGGAACAGGAAAGCCCTATAGCTTCACTCCTCACAACACTGCTCTCTAGGGACAGGTTTACTACCGGGTGGGGCAGGTGACTACCCCCCGGTCGCGGGATCTGAAGGGCATGGGTGTAGGGCCCTCCCCAAACAATATCTCACAATGACCCTCAGGGTACCTGAAATATCATTTAAGAGCTAACTTTTTTGGTTGGGAAGACTGCACGGGCTATGAATTCCCGAAGGGAAACTGTCTTCAGTGGACCAGTTAACACATGGATGGAGTTGCCTAGGCCTCCCATTGTGGGAGTGTCTTCTGGGTAGCAGAGAGAGGATGGGTAGAGAAAGAAGCTAAAAGGAGAGACCATAAAATAAAGATGCCTTCATTGTGTAAGTGTGCTCTGGTCTGGCTGCCCTGCTTATCTGTTGCCCTCGTTGCCCATCTGAATGGAGGAACCGTTCTAGGGTAGACCCTGATCTCTCGCGTGGATTCCCACTGGCTATTTAGTCAAAATCAACTGAAGATGCCAAAGTCATCAGCCATGACCCTTGAGCTGGTGCAGACCCTGGAGATCTCCTAGGGCAGCCCTTTCTTTCTGTACATGAGGAAGTCAGGGTGCGCCGACTGGTCTACCAAAGAGACTGCCCGCAACCAGGTCACTTGGGCCAGAGCTGTCTCCACATGCATGGGAGCCCTGGTGGGTTCAGTCTGCTGGTTCACTTCCCTCACTGAGAAGTGGTATATGCGTATCAGGAATTCCAGAAGGAGAGAGGTGGGAGGGAGCCCACTAGGGAGTCACACGGTGTGAGAAATGGAAGGGGCTTCTGACAACATCTTATCTAGAGGCTTCAAACGGGGGTGCAGGATTGGGGGGCAGATGTATCCCACAGACATCTCTTCTTTGACCCATGCAGCGTTTGACTGGAATTTGCCAGCATTTGAAAGTAAGGGCATTCCTCACATGCCCAGACATGCACATCCACACATGCCACACCAATGTTAGAATTTTGTCTTCTGGTATGATGTAGGACTGGCTTTGGTCCTCTAGTTCAGTCCAGCTCCTCAGATGACCCAGGACACTCACAGGACTTGTTTGAATTTGTAGCCTCTCCCATTTTACAGATGGGAAGACTGAATCTCAGCGGGATGAAGTGGCTCATCCACAGAGGCACAAACAAGGTTAGCGGCAGAGCAGGGACCAGAGCAGAGCTGTCATAGCCACTGTTTAAGATCCTGCTTGAAAACCCTGCCACTCGGGCCAGCCGCAGCCCTCAGGATCCACACACTCTTAGCCTCTTCTTGCTGGTTTGCTGAAGGTCACGTATCTCTGCAGACAGAGGGCAAGCCCTTCAAAGGTAGGGTCATGGGAACCGGGGGGAGCACTGTCTATCCACCATGGGGCCTCACGCGAGTCCTGGCACACAGTGGGCCTTCGGAACTGAGCAGCCAGTTTGCACACGGAGAGGTTCAGGGCATCCTCAGTGACTGTCATCCATAAATTAAGGAACAGTTCGTCTTCACGAGCACCTTTATCAGAGGGTCCCCACAGCAGACAGAGATAGGATATAATTTTCCACAAATTAAGTCTCCATTTTGGTCCTGCTGACCTCCCAAGTCCACAAACACTTTTCATCTTTGATCCAGATTCTTATTTATCTTCTTTCCAGAGGTTCAATTTTCACTCTCCCCTCCCTTTTTTTTTTGGCCCACCTGTATGTGAAGGGGATTCTATTCTTTGTCTTATAATATACTTACTTATGATAAGGGAATTTATTTTCTCACTCAAATAGATTAGTTGTTAATTAAAGCTTTTTGATGTGGTACAGAAAGAGTATATTTGATATCAGCAGTGCTGATGTGCTCTTTGATTTATGGTTTGTCTAAGTTCTGTCGGGAATATCAGCCTACCCTCCTCCCCCCGCCAAGTATAGCCCCCTCCCTCCCTTTGTCAGATTTGTCCTTTCCCCTACTTTCTCTCTCTCTCTCTCTCACATGCGCACGCGCGCGCACACACACACACACACACACACACACACTAAAACTACTAAGGTATTGCTGCATTGCTCTGACTTCAATTAGAGAGAGACACTTCCTTCTTCTTGCTTTCTCATGCCGTGGCCATGGGTAGAGAGAGGTGTGTGGAACCTCAGTCTTTGTGGGAGAGGGTAAGCTGACAGGAGTTTTGTAGCTTGCTGAAGTGTGCACAGTTAATAAGGCCAGAGCTGAGATTGGAACCCAGGTAGATCTGCTCCAAGGCCCTGCACTCATCATGCTGCAAAGAGAGGGAGACCATGGGCTTTGTCCTGTAGGCTCTTATCGTCCAGCTGGAGGGGCAGGTCCAAACATGACTCAGTTGACCATCTCAACAAGGCAACATATGCTGAGTATCTCCATAGGATGCTCAGTAATTGGAGTTTCAGTGTTCAGAAGAGGTAGTTGCCCAAGGGTCTTGATGGCTGGGGAAGCATGACAAGACACGTGGAAGCTTCCAGAACCAGTTAATCAGGAATGGTTGTGTGGAGGGCTAAGTTTGTGAGAGGGGCTGATGCATATAGCCTAGGAAAAGTTTGCTTTCCAATGTTATGTAACACGTGTATTTATGCCTGGGGCCAAGAAAGATTGGCTTGGTGGCGAGAAGGGTCTTGATGTGTCTGTATCAGGGACTGCTAAAATTGGATCATGTGAGGGAGTTTTTTTCAACTGGTAAAAAGGAGTTATACCTGGCTGTTTTCTTTTACTCTAGGGCAATTGCCAGAGAGTTGAGTGGTAGTGATCAGAGAAGAGACAAATACCCTGTTTTCTTTTATACTCGCAAGTGAGGAGGTTTGATTGAGTGTGGTTATTGTACAACGTGGTGCTGCTTCTGACTCTGTTGGTTTTCCAACCCACTGCTAAATAGCCTCTCTGGACCGCGGTTTTTCCGAGGCCTGGGACACTTCCAGGAGTCTCAGGCGACCACGCAGGCTCTTTTACTCTCCTCATTACCCTTGGCCCCTCAGAACTGCCTGATTGCAGTCATTTACACACAGAACTTTCCAGGAAGCAAGAGGCTTCACACTTCATCTCATTAACCTACATGGGCACCCGTGAGCTGAATTCCCATTCAAGGCCACAAGACGATCTGTGTGATGTTCTTCAGCACATAGGCTGTGTTCCCTGGGTGATTAATTCCCCTGTTGATTTCTATACTGTACTGAATATGGAGGAGGAAGACTGCAGCTGGGGGTCTCCAGGACCAGAGGCCCCTCAGGGATGGCCCATTTCACACACCCAGCACTGCGCCAGGCGTGGTGCACTCTGGGCTCTGGGGACCTTCCCCACGGGCAGCTGGCTCATTGCTCCCTGTAAGGCTCGTTCCAGGCAAGGCCAGCCCCCCAACCGCTGCTTTCTCATTTATCTATATTCACCAGGGAGCCCAGTTCTAATTAATTACCATCTACATTCTACAATCAAGAGGGAAGCATGCTTGGGGGAGGGCGAGGGGATACATGGAGAAATTCAATCAAGATCTTCAGGTTGCACAGCCTGTTGTTGGCAACAACCCTTCTTTCCAGGCTAAATGAGCAGACAGCATCCAGCTCCGTGCAAAGCTACATCTGAATTGGGCTTTCCTTGTGTCCTGGGGCCTAGCGGAGGGATGGCCTAGAGGTGCCTGGGAGCATGAACGTCTTTGAGCCTGGAAACTCAGGGCTCCTCAGGTTCAGGGTTTTGGGAAAGACAGTCTTGCTTGTGGCCCTGGAAGAGCTTAACCCTTCATCCGCTGAAGTCTCTTTTGAGGTGGATCAGGGAGTGAGCGCAGTGGTTCTCAGCCCTCGCTGGGCTTTCCAGTAGCTTGTGGAATTCACACGCCCAGTCCTGTTCCTTCATCCTCAAAAAATGTAATGTTCCCATGGCATCTTTTTAATAATTGAGATATAATTCATATACTATAAAATGCTCCCTTTTAAAGTATACAGTTTGGTGATTTTTCAGTATATTAAAACATTGTGCAGTCGTCGCCGCTGTCAAGTCCCTACACATTTTCATCACCCCCAAAATGAAACCCGTAGCTGTGAGCGGTCACTCTCTACCCCACAACCCACTACCACCAGGCGTAGCACTAAGACATCACTAATCAGTTTTCTGTCTCTATGGACTTACCTATTCCAGACATTTCTTGCAAATGGAGTCATCCAATATGTGCCCAACCATATTCTGATATTCTGAACCTTGTGAATGGAAATTTCTGAGCCTTATATGAAAAAAAAAAAAAGGAAAGAAAGAAAGAAAGATGATGAGGCACAGCTAGGGTTGATCACCCTGGGAAAGAAAGGATGACATATCTTGCCCTCACCCCACTGGCTCTAACAGTAACTGCTCCAGAAATGGTTGTTGAATCACCAAGCCCACATTCTAGAAGACTCTCTCACAACCTAGTATAATTAGGATGTCTTCCCCCAAAGACACTGTTCAGTCCTAACTTCTCCAGGTAGCAGTTCCATCAACACTGCATGGAAGTCTCAGCTAGAATCCACTCTTGTCTCTACTTACCTAAATCAGTAAGTTGAATGGCCCTCAATGGCTGTTACCATCCCCACAACCAAAGTAGAACATTTCTGTCGGGGGCCATGGCTGGGAGCTCATGAAAGGTGCTGTTCTTTCCGGAGAACTCTTTAATAATGGGGTAGTCCTGGTCACTTAAAAGAACTTAAGGGGCGCCTGGGTGGCTCAGTGGGTTGAAGCCTCTGCCTTCGGCTCAGGTCATGATCTCAGGGTCCTGGGATGGAGCCCCACATCTGCTCAGCAGGGAGCCTGCTTCCTCCTCTCTCTCTGCCTGCCTCTCTGCCTACTTATGATCTCTGTCTGTCAAATAAATAGATAAATAAATAAAGAACTGAAATGGCCATTCTAGGTTCTCATGAGTGCCCTAGAAGAAAGCAAGATGGACATCGGACAGCAGAGATGAAACACGGCCTACAAGGGATGTGACGTTGAGAGCACTGTGGGGGAGGGAGTTTAAGAACAGGTGTAACACCACAGTGGGTGCAACACAGTGGGGGTCCCAGTCTACCTGACATCTGTAGGGACTCTTCAGCAGTCTGAGTCCTGCTTCCTCTCTTCATTTCCTGCTTTCCAAAGGAGTTAGCCCCAGCCCGGGGCCACACCAGTCACTCTTGTTTACCTAGTGCCTTACTCAGTTCCGCCGTGGTGCCTGCACAGTCATTCATTTATCACTTAGCATCTCCATGCTCTGCTCTGTGCCTTTGAGAGATGGTGAGAGCCCGAAGCTAAGTAGTCCAGGGTTATCTCTCAGTACACAGGGCCATTGGCTGAAAGTCCAAACTTGGCCTGCAGTGGTGTGACAAAGTGGGAATGCTTTCCGGCAAACTCATCTCCAGTGCTGGGAACACACAGAGAGATACCCACGCAGCGGTCTGGTCTGCTCATTCTTGTCGAGTTCCTCCAATGTGCCGGGCGTACATGGGATGGAGCAGGGAAGAAAACAAGACCGGTTTCTGCACTTTGGGGGTTTACGCCAAAGAAGGATGGGACAAGGGGTGGGAGAAGGGAGATGGGCAATAAATGGGTTAACATGCATAATAAGATGTCAGCAGTAAGTGTACAAAGAAAGAAAAGACAGGTCCAGAGAGTGGAGAGTGATGGGGGAGAGAAAGAGGTACTGATGTAGAGAGATGAGCCAGAGAAGGCCTCTGATACATGTCATGGCCTGCATGAAGTTAGGGGCAGGCAAGCATCCCAAGGAAAAGAATTCCAAGAAAAGCAGAGAACAAGTCCTAAAGCCTTAGTCCTCAACCACACGGCTCAACATAATCAGTCTGCCCACTCTAAACTATTCTGTAGAGTCAAACCTTACCCTGAATAAATTAGGTCAAAATCTCCAATATGTGTGCATATGAGTGTGTGTGTGTGTGTGTGTGTGTGTGTGTGTGTAAAACTCACCAGTGATTTCGGAGTACAGTTGGAACTGTGAGCTCCTATACAAAAGCAACAGCATGGAAGGCATTGTGGCTGGAGCTGGGAGCCCTGGCGCTCCAGGGCATGGGAGGATAGTGTGGAGAGGTAGGCAGAACTCAGCCCATTCATGGAGAGCTTTGAAGGCCATGGTAAGGATTGTGGGTGTTATTAAAAATGACAGCAAGCCGTCAGAGTGTGCTGGAGCACAGGGACACAGAGCATTATCCCTGCCCTGTGGCAGATCAGCACATGCAGGACAGTGTTCTCCGTGCAGAGGTCTCCCTGAGGCCGGGAAGGAGCATGCAGAGATGCTGGCTTTGCTCCTAGAGACAGCACACACAGTTAATCCATATTTGGGTCTATGTCTAGAAAAGACACGCATTACCTATATGATGGGCTAGAAGTCGCAAAACCAGAAGGCCTCTGAACTCCTCACATTCTAATCTCTCCCCTGGCATCTAAGATGAGGAAAGTAAATGCATCTCTGGGTGCATGCACAGGGAGGGACTCCAACCGTCTCGCTTCTTCCCGGAGAGGTGGTTTAAAAAATGCAAACACCATGAAACAAGATGAGAAGAGTTGCAGATTACATTTCTGACAATGCATCGTCTCTGCTTGTTTGAGCGTTGTCATTAGGAAGCCTTCAGATTATTCTGGCAGCTCTGGCTCCTAACTCCCCACAGACAGAAAGAGACATGAAGAGAATTACATTTCTCCAAGGATGGGTCCAAAGGTCGTTCTGTGCATGGACAGCTGGCACCAGTCATATTGAAGTGCCATGGCCTCAAATGTTGCTAACCGAATCGCTGATGGCCCTGTTGTCAGTTTCTTTACGCTCACTATCTATTACAAATTAAGCTGAAATTGCGGATTCTCAAAAATTAGGGGAGAGAATCTCCACCTGCTCTCCCTAGGCTCCCGCATTCACTGGAGTCTGTGCAGCTTTGTAAAGCCCCTGTGGATGCTGCCGGCGGTGTCCCGATTGGACGCCCAGGCCGGAGCTACCCTGATCGGCTGTTAAGTACGGAGGTGGGCAGGGGGCGCACGCGCCCCTGTCGGCAGCATATTAGTAAACTCCCTGTGGGCATTTTAAGGAGAGCTTTGCCCGCTTGCAGTGCCAGTGCCCAAAAGACAGCCACCCCCATGCCCTGGTTTCCCGGCCACCATTCTAGTCTCAGATACCACAGTGCAACAAAGATGGCACTGAACGGGGGAGGCAGAGAGCTGGCTCTTAAGCCTGGGCCTGTCACCAGCCAGCATCGTGGTATTGAGCAGGTGATTAACCTTTCAGAGCTTCAATTCACTAATCTGTAAAATGAGAGGATTCTGTTTGAATATGCTCTACCATTTCTCCCAGCAGCATGGTCTGGGACAGCTTCCCTGTCTCGTGAGGCACTGAAGTGTGAGAGGGCAAAGAGGTGAGCTGGGCACCACCGTTCCTCGGCTCTGCTCAGCTACGGCCTCTCCAGAGCGGGACTGAACCCGCAGTGCAGAAGGCCATGGGGAATAGCGCACAGGCTGAGAGGCAGAGAGAGAGGAATTGAGAGGCAAGTCAGCTCCCAGCCCAGTCACTCTCCAGCATGTGGTCTTGGGCAAATGACTTACCCACAGATTCTTCCTCTTCAACACGGGATAACTGTTGCCCACTCAGAAACACTGAGAAATAAATGAGATCTGTGTGGAGCCCCCAGCACACAGCAGAGCTTACCACGTACAGGCTGGCTATGACCATCAGTCACCTCTTCTGTACTGGGTAATTATTGGTTATTGATCCTTTTGGAGAGTCAGGTTATCTTCCAGCATGATGAAGAACTTGGCTAGAGAAAGATCCATCCTTTTAGTATTTGGGTCTATTGTAAATGTTTCCAGATCTTCCCTCTGGATCTTCCCACGTAGCGTTCACTCCCAAACTTGATCATTGTTGGTGTGAGGAACCCCTCAATGTTGTATGCAAGTTGGATCTGGGGTGTTCCTTTATCTCCTCAGTCAGTGGTGAAAACCGTGGCCTTAATTTGTGACGTAGCATGGAATTTGTATCCTGGGTGCCTGTGGGGATCTTTAAAAAATGCACCTAACTCCCCAAGACTCTTCTCCATGCCCGGAGATTAGAATCTGCCCTAACTCATGATGCCTGTCCTATCCAGCGTTGCTGCACACCCCGGTCCTCTGTGCAAACCGTTAATTAGGGCCAGGTGGCTTTGTGTGTCCCCAGTGATAGAGGTGCCCCCAGGTTCTTTGCTCTTGGAAAACCATTTTGTGGAAAAGCAGTTCCTTGGCTTGTTTTCCCCATGTGGCCCACTCTGCCTTACCCCCAGGCTTTTCTTCTGCTTGAGAACGGTGCTGAAGGTTGGGTAGGAAATGGAGCATCTCCAGGCGGCCTCACGGACCAGGTCAAAATGCAGTATAAGACACATTTATGTAAAACTCGCCCTCAGCAAACATTCGTTACAGGTCTCTAGCCAAGGACTGTGCTCCGACTGGAGACAGATGCAATCATAAAGGTCCAGCTCTGCCTTCAAGGAGCTCCCAGTCTCCTGTTGAAGATTCAGGAACTGTGCCACCCCAGAGCAGGCGTAGAGGGCTGTCCTGAAGTGTGCCGCCCGCTAGCTGCCCATTGGGGGCTTCAGTCTGGCTGATGGAGCTTGACTCATATACTCATCCTCTTCCGACACTCGAGGAATTAGGTCCCAGGTCACCAGGAGCTAGCAGGACAATGCGTGCTAAGTGCCTCCTGAGGGTACAGAGAACGAGGTGGAAAAGTGCAGAGTAGGGGGGCCCAGGGAAGCTTCTTGAAAGAGTGGGAGTCTTCATTTGGATCTTAATGGCATTCCTAATCTGGACTGCCAGAGACAAGTGGGATATCAGGCTTTACTCGTGCATGATTTATAAATAGAGGGAAGGGCTGGGCTAGGATCTCACTGTTTTCAGGGAGCGGTGGCTCAGAAAGTTACTGGAGTTGGTGTACGGGAAGAAATACAGGAACTAGTAAAGGCCCCAAAAGATCTTCATTCCTTAGCTCTTCCCACTTTGCCTCCTTTGCAGATAGCTTGCTTTTTTCTGGTGGCATCAGCCTGTGGCCAGGTCTCCTCATCGGTGCAGTGCTTGGGGCAACGTCCTTTGTCCTGTCTTCTGTCCTGGTCCCTTCCGTGTCACATCCCTTCCCTACACACACACACACACACACACACACACACACACAAGTGCCTGCCAGGCATGTTCTCTGTTCCTCGCTTTGGGTCTCAGTGTCCTATAAAACAAGGCAGTTTAAGAATCCTCCGTGAGTCTAACTAATGCTCAGTGAGCCCTGCTTGTCCTTGGTCTGCCCCAAGTCTCTGGCCTGGGAAGGCCCTCCTCCAAGGGGGAAAGCTGGACCGCAGGCCTCCCCCACGGACTTCCCCATGGCTGCTGAACCTCACACAGGCGAGGTTTCCCTCTCTGCCCCTGGTTCTGCTCAGGAAGCCCACCCTCCTCCTGACGGCCAGGGGCTGCCTGCCCCATGGCCCAGGCTCATGGGCTACCATGCCCTCCCAGGTGCAGGCAGCTCTGGGACGCAGGCAGGAGCCGTGGCTTTGATCACACACACACAATAACCTCAGCACCGAGGCATCCATGCTAATCACTTTTGATTACAAATGGATTAAACAGGACAGCAGCTGCACGGGGCTGCTTTGATTCAGGCCCGCTCAATAATGAGATGCACAGGCACAGGCTGGGAGGATGGGGCCCCGGGGGCCCTGCCCGACCACCTCCTCCCCCACCGCCTCCTTCAGGGCCACCTCTGGGCAGGGGGCAGGGGGCAGAGACATAGGGGAAACCAAGGCAGGCCTGACATTCAGCCAGCTTATTGCTGGTGCCCTCAGTTTCATTCAAGGAATCCCTTGCAGCCTCCCAGCAGGCTGTGCCCCTTGCTGCTTATTCAGCCGTGTTCCTCACCCCGGCTGCAGGAAGCCCAGTCTGTCCCCCCGGCACGCCCACCACGCAAGGTGTGAAGCTGCCGTCACACAGTAGCTGTCCACCGGGAAGAATGCCATGCCCAACTCAGGAGCAGCCAGACCCACGAAGGGCCCCGTGGCTCCTCCCCGTATATGGTCCCTGATTTATCAGGAGGGACCAGCACAGCCCTCGGTTAGAGACCTGTAAAGCCTGTCTGCTGAGGGCTGAACGAAAGACACAGTGTGATTTCTGACATCAGAAATACTGATGTCCTCAGTAGTACCCTTCATGTGTAGAACAGGAAGGACAGCAATGGACATTCATTCCCCCCCCCATTTTATTTTCCCACAAATCCTGTGAGCTAGCCAGGAATTTGGGGTCCTCTTTCCGAAATAAGGGAAGCTGAAATTCAGACAGGAAAAATTCAGACCTTTCTTCGGGTGCCTATGTGTCCCTGTTCTGGATCTGTGGGGCCCAGCCCAAGCTTGGTCCTTCTGCCATGTAATCACCTCTCGGTTCCTCTTTCCCCTCACTGGAGAATGTCCTGAGTACATCTAGTTCCTGACGACGGCCCCATGAAGGCAGCGAGCGCCTGCGTGTGTCTGCTTTTGTATAAGATTGACCCACTCTGGGGCTGATGGGGTATGAACAGCTGCTTTGGCTACATCACAAGGCTCAAGGGAGGGAAGGGAGATAAGAGGGATTCGGCACCAAAGCCAAGAGTTCTCAGGGCTGTGAGATGCACTAGTAAATTTGACCTTGGGGCATTTCATGTTGGGCCAGAAGAGTTTGAAATAGTAATGGGGAATCCCCTGTTTCTAATAAAAGCTTCCACAGAAGAGGCAGCATTTCCATTCACCTCTTACCCAGCCTTGTCCTCCGCCCGGGGAGGCACACAGTCAACCTCATGCTGAGGTGGTCCCGTAAAACCTAGCCACCGCAGAGCCATGGCCAGACCCCTCCATGTCGCCCACAACCCTCCCACGTGAAAGGATTCTGGAGGGTCACAGGCTTGAGAGCAGGTAGGGGAGAGGAAGGAGTATAAAGCCTATTGCCAACCATCCCGTCGGGTGATGTGGCACAGGACGCTCTCCCCATTCTCCCACTGAAGTGGTCCAGGCTGAGCCTCATCGTGCCCCGACAGACCTGAGGAAGAGGGCGGCAGCCCACCTCTCAGAAGCTGGGCCTCCCTGTGCTGCTGACGGCCATTGTTTTACCACCCACATCCCCGGGAGGTGCCGGATATTATCTGCTCTTCACGGGCAAGAAAACAGGGGCTCAGCTGTAAGCTGCTGGGAAGAGCTTTTAGCTGAACTTGACCCTGGCTGACCGCCAGGCATGTGTTACTTTGCAGGATGCTCTGTCTCACCTGCATTCCCACTTCCCAAGTGGACGCCCTGAGTTCTAGGGATGTGACTGGAACAAGGTCATCGCACTAAGTAACGCCAGGCTTCGGCTTCGAGTTCAGGAGCCCTAACCTCAGTCTGGTTTCTTCTCCCACTATAGATGGTAGGGGCTATTCCGATTTGCAAGCCATTCTCTCGCTTGAGGCCTCTGAGCCCGACGTGCCATCTCCCCCAAGTGCCATTTCCACAGTTCCCTGATTCTCAGCGTTGACTGCGTTTAGCTGGCATTGCCTCAGGTTCGTCTGGCATTTCTCGTAGTGTGGATTTCTCAACACAGCCTCCACATGGATGAGCCCCAAACTCCTCGCCCAGGATACCCTCCGCATATCTAACGTTCCAGGACAAGCTGCTCTTCAGTCCACCAAGCCCCCGGGTGCTTCCTGTTCTGTGTCAGAGTCTCAGTTCCCAACCACACCAGGATGCTCCCGCATTGCCAACCCTTCCCACGCTACCACCCACCCCAGTCATTCCAGTCTGAACCAATGGTCGTTCCATTCTTCCAACTTCTTAGGTCAAATCCCTTGGCATCATCCTTCACTTATGTCTCTCCCTCGCACTCCATGGCTAACCCAGCAGCAAATACTGGAGCCTGTTCTCCATGCAGCAACCAAGGGAACAGCTTCCCGGGGAACTCAGACCATGTCCGGTGTTGGCTTCTCCAGTGACTTGCCCATGCGGTTTAGAGTGAGGTACTGTGTCCTAAACGTTGGGATTAATACTTAATGGTTCTGTAGCTCGACTCAACGCTCACTGCTAACCACTGTTCCCCCTGCCTGCTCTGCTCTAGCTACACGGGCCTCCTTGCTGTTCTGCCAGGACGGGGAAAACATGTTCATGTCAGTAACTGACCACATCACGTTTCCTCTGTTCGAAGTTTTTATTTTTTATTTTTTATTTACTTATTTGACAGAGGGAGAGATCACAAGTAGGCAGAGAGGCAGAGCAGAGAGAGAGGGGAAGGAGGCTCCCCGCTGAGCAGAGAGCCTGATGCAGGGCTCGATCCCAGAACCCTGAGATCATGACCTGAGCCGAAGGCAGAGGCTTAACCCACTGAGCCACCCAGGCGCCCCTGTGTTTCCTCTGTTTGGACTGCTCTTCTCCCAAATAGCCCATGGCTCACTTTCTTACTTCATTCCTACTTTTCCATCCCCCATGGCCTTTCTTCTTTTTCATCTTTTATTAAAATCAACAGCTTACATCATTATTAGTATTCCTATTGTTACCATTTTACTTTATCGTCTGTCTCATTGAAAGCAAGGACTTGGTTTTTTATTGTCATTATTATGGCCCCAGTTCCTAGAAAAATAAATATTTATTGCATGAATTTATTGGATAAATATTGGCATCTTTCACATTTATTCCTTTCAGTAGCCGAGCCTGCTGCTCAATGAGATTTACACAGAGGACATATTAATTCCTAAGCTTGTTGGGCTGTGTCATTCCATGCAAGTCACCCGGCCTGGGTTCCAGTCCAGCTGTCAGTGGTCTTTAGCAGGTAGGCCCATGAGTACAGCAGGGGTGTGCTGGATGGAGCCAGCTCATGGTAGCACGAGCCACCTGGGGACATGTGTTCCCAGCTCTGCAATCAGTCTCTTCAGGTCGGTAGCTTAAAACAGCAGGAGAGCTTACACTGTGGGAGTTAATGGGCAAATGCCTTACACTTGGGTTTTGCTACCTTCCGAGAGTCATTTATTAAATATTTGTCAGCACAAGACTGATGGTTAACAATTACTCTTCCCTCTGATGCGGGGTGCAGAGGGGGCATTTATAAGCTACATGGCGATGATACTGGGAACCATATGCAGAGAAGGAGTGTTGGAAGCACTTGGGACATTCCACCTGGAGATGAACAGGTCTCATACCTGGAACAGAAGCATCCCGGACGGCTCAGGGCTGGAGGACTGAGCATACTGGAGCATGTGTACGTGTGCAAAGCTGGAGAATGCAGGAGAAAGGAGAGGAGGCTAAAACCCTTTGGTTTGGTGTCTGGCTCTAACTTAGGATGTGCAGCCTGGAGTAAGTTGATTAATATATCTGTTTCCTCATCTGTAAAATGGGGTTCACATTCTCTGCCTGACAGGAAGATCATGATGGTTTTAAAAAACAAAAACAAGCTGTTAGTTTCTGTTCTCGGGACTCTGGGGCTGAGTTTCAGTGAGGCATATTTCAACAGAATAAAGGTAGAGCGTGCTCTAGGCTCTTGCTGTGGCACGAAAATAGCAATGCCACTTCCTCTGAAGTGTTCAAGCTGGGTGTCCATCTGCCGGAGAAGTTCGAGAAGGGGATTCCTGCTTTGGAGGGAGGTCTGGATACTCACGCCCCAAGATCCCTTCCACACTAAGACTTCTACAGCCAAGAACATGGCCCTGGGCAAATCACTGACCGATTTTTTTGCCTCATTTCCTCCATCTGTCAAACAAGCAGGATAGTTTCTGTCCCTCTCTGTTTTGTTTTGCTGTTGGGATGATTAAGCGAGATCATCCTTTGAAACGTTTTTAGGTCTAGGGAGTAAAAGTATTTATTTTATCCATCTTGTGCTTCCTTCTTATTATAATAAAAACACTTTATATGTTGAAATAGGGCAATGTTCCCTGGGCTGGGCTATGAAGAATACCAGCCATGTCTCACCTAGTCGATTACAGAGTAAATAATTAAAAGACAGCTCTGTTGTCAAACTCTTACATTTTATGTGGAAAGAAGCTGTGTGTCTTAGAATTGAGATTCCTGTTAATATCTCATGAGGTCAAGGAAAGCTGTAGGGTGACTGGAGAGACGGGGCCTTGGCGTTGACATGACTCAGCCTTTGCTGTAGCTTTACAGGGGTGAGCAGCTGGGCACAGCGAGTTATGGCCTCCCTCCCCTCTTGTCCCTCGTCTACCCTGGAGTCATCCTTGCTTCACAGAGTTCCCATGTCCCAACGGGTCCTCTGCCCTCCAAATGCTGGGCCTCTCTCAAATTCCTGAGGTCTAGAATTTCTTTTTATCCAAAGACATGCAGACTCCAATTTTTCTTGCCTGGTTAAAAGTGAAACACAGCCAATAGCTATCCTGAGCCTAAGTCACATGGTGATTGCGACACAACTGATTGATAGTGGATACTTCCCTGAAACCAGGCTTAAGTAGGAAGGGATGTGGAGAGAAACAAGAGACTGGTTACTGTCTGAAAGACCAGTGAGGGATGGAAGGCATACATTCTTCTAAGGACACAGTTAGGCTTCACTAACTCCTCAGTGCTGCCAGGAGCCCTCCTTCTTACCATCCAACTGCTCTACCATTTTCTGTGATATCCCACCCGGAAGGGTGATAGATAGTGATAGATAGTATGTATGAAGCCAGATAATGGCAGGGGCGACTGGTGGGCCCACCCACAGCCTTTCCCTAACGCACAGGCTGGCAGAGCTCCTCATGTCAGAGGCAGGGAGGGCTAAGAACCAGGTGGAGATGTGACTTGCCTGGGGTCGCACTACCTGTGAATTACCAAATATGGCTGCAGAAGTGAGCATCGCCAGTCCCTGTGGGAGCCCCTTTGTGTTTGGGCTATAAATAAGTGGCTTGGACATAAGACTACTAAGGGTCTCAGACTGAGTTAGCAGCCATGTCCAGTCCCACTGATGCCGCATCTGTGTTATTTATCCATTTTGTTCGTTCTCGGTGGGCAACGTGTAGAGCGGCATCTCCAACCGAGCCAGCCAGAAATTAGGGGCAAGTTTGTCCCAAAATGGATGGGTTGGGAATCAGGCACACATGAGACTTGGGGGAGAACAATTTAAAGGATACCTTATTTGCAGAAGAGGTGTGGGTAGATAGAATCCACATTTGCTCGAGCCGCGTCGACAAAGGGGAGACCTCCATTGTCCAAACACCTCTGTCACAGAGTCGTCTTATTCTTGACAGTGAAATCCCAAGGGACCATTTTTTAGCAAACTATAGTCAAGGCAGGACTGCACAAAACACAAACAGACACATGCACCCCCCAGGAAATAGCCAAACATTTCCAGAAGTCCTGTATAAAATACAAGAGGGAAAGATTTTTACCAAAGTACCAGGGTACATATATGCCACGGAACCATGCCTCCTTCCAGGTCATCATGCTAGGGATTCTAGTCCCATTTTCTGAAGATGTTCCGCTAGCTAAATATATCAGGGGTCATCTTTAGAAGCTGTGGCAGACCCTGTAGCCTATGGCCAATGGTGAAGAACCACTCTGGAAACAGCCAGGTATCTCCGTCCTCCGAGAACTCCTATCCCAGGAAGTGGTAGGACCAAATGAGGACTCAGCACTCTTAGGACCTGTAACACTAATGCAAAAGCAGGGCCATTTGTGAAAGAGATTGCACACTGGTTGTGCAAACAGGTTTCAGATGGCAGCTCGAAGAGATTGTCATTTCCACCAAAAGCAAAGCATATAAACGGGCATGTATCACTTGCTTAGGTAAAGTGAAGAAGCAAATAACCAGATCTTCTTTAAAAATAGTTGACTAGTGCTCACTTCAGCAGCATGTATACTAAAAAACAAAAACCAAAAAACTCATCTTTCTGATGAAAACTGTAAGCAGAGGTATTTGGTAAACAAAGACTGTCTTTCAAATTTTAGTTTGTGAAGGCTGTTTCTTGCAAATGAGAGGAAGAACTCTGGTTTCACTTCTCTTATCTTTGAAAAGATGGTTGTCTGTCCCCCTGAAGATTGTACCTGCTGCCGTCCAGCTCCATCATTCTGTGAGGTGCAAAACTTCCCGGACGACTTCTTCCTCCTGGTCCTCGTGCTCTGCTGCATTCAAGGAGGACATAAGCCATACTTCATGCCTAACAGAGATGGAATACTTGGGATTTCCCATTTTTGTGTGTTATTGAAAGTACCCACCTATGTGACCATGATGATATTATTCTTCTTCGGAATGCAACTATCCCCTTCTCATTACTGATTTGGTTACCTCCCCCCCCTCCCCCATAAAACCTGCCTTGTTGTGTCTTAGTCGGCATCCCTAAAAGACAGAGGTCTTTTCTAGGTGGCAGGAGGTGACCCATGACAGCATCTAGACCGTTGGCAGCACCACACGTATGGAGTAGATAAGAATGAACGTGGGCCTTGCTTTCAAATGGAATTGAGCAGACTTTCCGGATCTGTCAATCACTGTCTTGCAACTTTAAATAAGTTAAGTTTCCGCTCTCTCATTCGTAAAATGGACGTAGTCATGAGGTTCTTGAGAAGGTGTAATGATGTGAGGTGATCCCCTGAAAGCATTGATGAGTTTATGGGGATTCCCAGCATCTGTGACGGTGCCTGGATCCTGGCATGCCCTTTTTATCTGGAAAGGGAGAAGAAAAGGAGGAGAGAAAGGAGGGAGTGGGGAGAGGGTATAAGCTTGGTTAGGAAGAGAGGATACACATGATAAGTAGTGGTGTTTGTGGCAGTGTAAGTGTGCAGGGCAGACTCTCGTGAGTCCTTGATGAGACACAATTCATGAACAAAAAGCTCCTTTGAAAATGTCATCTTGAGTCCAGAGACATTTGAGGGGAAGATCAAGACAGTAGGACATTACCTTAGATGCCTGCACTGTGAGGCTACCCAGGGCTCATGGGAGGCCTGGCTCCTACATGCAAGGCAGGTCATTTGGGGCACAGCTGTCCATGCTAATGTCCCTGGATGCTTACCTGGCATGATAGGAACAGAGAAGGCACCAGTCCATGCGGGGACGCCTGAAGGGGGTCATGGATGCCTCAGGCAGGGGACTGGCCTTGTCATGATTCGGCATCATTATCACATTCCAGTTCAGCCACTTTTTGCCTCCAAAACCGTGTATTATTTAACCAGGTTGAGCTTCAGTTTGCTCAACTGTTAACTGTTGAAAACAGCCCTGCCCTGTATTGGTAACGTGAACATGAGGAGGGATAATAGAGCTGAGCATCTACGTGGTACAATCACAGGCAAAAGTGGGTCTTGAAAAATGAATTATTTCTCATAATTCCCAGGAGCTCAGGGTAGGCTTTCTGGAGCCGATCCTTCCACTTTACCTGGGGCTTGCAGAAGCTGTGGCTGCTCGCATCGACGAGGTTCAGCCATCCCCGGGTCCTGCTTGACGGTTTCCCTTTCAGATACTCACCTGTAACCATGATTAATTGCTCCAGATTTGGCCCGAGGGACCCTGGTTCTCAGCCAAATTGGCTATACCGAGCTGAGGAGAAGAGCTTTTGATTCTAGTGCTCAGACCCTCTCTGAAGCAAGCACCTTCTGACTTTTCCATTCTCTGCTGCGAGTGAGCCTAGGGGTGTAAATCAATTTCCTGGGATTCGCCAAGGAGACACATTTGAAAGCTTTAATACTAGTTTTAGAGCCAAGAGAGCAGATCATCTGGTCAGTTCTAAGCAGAAACTCAGCAAATGATAAGAAGGAAACAAGGGTGGATTCCCTCCCTGCCTCAGCACCCAGCCTCGCCTGGCATGTGTTCAGTGAAGGGAACCTCCGTTACTGGCCTTCTACGGACTTTGCAAACAGCCCACAGAGGCTTGCGATGTGATTTCTTCATTTCGTTCGAAGGGAAGGACCTACAGCCCAGATTGTGTTTCTGAGAAGTGGCATATCTTTAGCTCCTTCCTTTCCTGGTAAATTAGTTATGCTTTCTTAAGCACGTAGCTTGCGGAACTTCAGATGAAGACAGCAGACATCACTGCCGGCAGAGAGCATAAAGAAAGGAAGAGAACACATTTTCCTGATGAGTAACTCATGGCAAGTATTAAAGGCTGTGTTCCTAAAATGAGGTCTAATGGGTTCTTAAAATGAGTTCTAAAGGTTAATTCTTTCTTCCCCAGGTATGTTCTGTTAGCACCGTGAATGGTGTGTTCCCCTATCTAAGGGCCTTCTCTTTTAAGATAAGAGTTTTCAAAATTTCTTTCTTACAAAGCTTTAAATCATCTTAGCGTGGAATTCCAATATGAAATACCAATGGAGGTTGTGCTGCCCCGGATCAAGTGGGTGGAGGGTTAGAATGCCCCACCTCAGCTCCCATCACTCACCTGCTCATAGTCCCCAGGATCCTTCTGTGGAATCCGGGGCTCCTCGGGGTACGCTTTGAGAAGCACTCTTCTCTAAGTTTGTTTTGCATGGTTCGCTTTGAGGTGTCAGCATCGCAGAGGATTCGATGGAACCTCTAATAATACACATTCCCCAAAGAGCAGGGCTCGGAGCCTTAAGATGGAGTGAAAAAGAACATGAGTCAGCAAAACGAGGTTCCGCAGACGTTCTGCCTTCTACTGGTTGTTAACTTCAGAAATGACTTAACATCTACGCCTTACCAAAATCCTTAAGAAATGGAGCTATGAACACCTATGTCACGTGTCACCAATTTATACCAGGTTGACCTTTGTAAACTTCCCACCCAACGCCACACAAAATGGTCTCCAGGACATCTGTTTTTCCAGGTCTGAGGAACAAGGTGTTTAAAAACAATTCTAATGGGAATTTCAAAAAGGGTGGGGCAAGCTTCTACAAGTACACCAGTTTGAAGTAATATAAAATAAGACTCATTGTCTCAGGGAGTTCTAGATTAGGGCCTTAGAGTCCTATTCTGTCATTAGGTGTCTGTGGTTATAGCTCTGACCTACAAGAAGAAGACTTAAAGACATTCCCACTCAGAAGTGCAAATAGTTGTAACTTGGACAAGAACCAAATACACATACCACCATTAGAACATAGGCTCTATGTGCAAGGTTATGGGGGAATTAAAAAAAAAAAAAGAGTAAGCTCTTTTGGCTGTGTACCTAGGGGATTTTGTTAGAGATCTCACCTGTAAATGTTAGAACCCCATCATTAAGAAAAATAAATAAGAAATCAAGACCAGGCCTGCTTGGCATTATATTCAGTTATTATTAGTCATCCTTATTGCTCTTTGGGCAGGGATTCCAGAGCTAAGGCTGGAGCTGTCAGTGGTTTCAGGTTCAACCTTTAAAATTCCATGAGGGCTGAGGGCTGAGGGCTTTTAGCAAAGGGACCATCAGCCGGACCAAGATGGCAGCTTTAAGTGTGTTGCTTGCTTCTTAGGCTGATGGGAAGCCAGCTGTGTGGCTTCTATGCCACACACCCCAAATGTCTTGGCAGGTGGACAATGCTTTCGGAATCGTAAGGTTGTTTACCTGGAGCTTGAATGTGGAGGTGACTGCAGGCTTACTGGGATAATGAACCCATGTAGCAGTCCGAGTGACCATCTGCCTAAGTTCCTGTTTGCATAGTGGTTCAGTAGTGGAGAGGGGTACAAGACCATCCCACCGCCTTTCCTTCCGTCCTTCTGATTAGAGATTCTTCCAGACGGTGGAAGGATGTGTCTTGCAGGGAGAGTTGCTGGGAAAGAGAAGAGGGAAGAAACTAGAGACAGTCTGTTCCATCGCTTTTTCATCCCTAAGCTAAGGACACTTTGGGCTGCTGGAAGTGTAAGGCCAGAGAGAACATAGCATTCATCTATAGGCAGTAAAGGAAGACCCAGACAGGTGAAGTGAGCCCATGACAGATCCTCCATCATGCATTGAGCTGGGACCAGGCTAGGACATGAGTCTTCCTCCTCCGAGTCTAATGAATGGTCTTTTGTACAGCAGTGGCCATTTATTGGCCCCATGGGGAGAGGCAACCTGACAGTTCCGTTTCACCTCCCTTTTCCACTTTCCACGTTTTCTTCTGTGGTCCCTGTGGATCTGTGGGCTCACTGCTGGTGTGTGCTTCCAGAGCCCTCTGCTTCATGGAAATCACCTTCACCTTCTTCCCTTTTTTTCTGTCTTAACCGCGACTCACCTTGCAGCATTCCCCAGCCCTTTCAGAGTCTCCTGGTCCTCCGTGTGAGGGCATCTGCGACTTTCTCTCAGTTGTATACACTGGGTTGGTTTTGTTCCAGATTATCCACTGGGTGACTCGCAATCTTTCTGAACCTCAGTTTCCTTTTACCAAGTTAGAGAGTGGGGCTAGTTGGTTTCCAACACCCTCAATCACACATTTGCCTGGGTGTTTGTCTCAGCTGGCTAGGACAGAGGCTGTCCTGAATTGTGTGCGCGAGGGGCTGGGTTGGGATGGGGTTCAGTTTCCATACTACAAAGGAGGAAGCAGGTGACACTTCACAAAGTAAAGAAGGAGAAAAAGATCCACTTCCTATAAAATAGGAAAGGGGAACAGGTTGAATGTGTGGGTATAAAGGGGGTTAAGTAGAAGGGTTTTTTTTTTTTTCTTTGAGAGAGAGAGCAAGGGGGTGGGGGGAGGGGCAGAAGGAAAGGGAGAGAGAATCTCCAGCAGATGCCCTGCTGAGCACGGAGTCCAACATGGGGCTTCATCTCAGGACCCTGAGATCATGACCTTCCCCTAAATCAAGAGTCAAATGCTTAACAGACTGAGCCACCCAGGCATTCCTTAAGTAGATGTTTTATTTAATGAAAGGTTAGTATATTTAAACATAATTTTAAAATGGTGCATTTATTCCCCCAAAGCCATCTTTGCTCTGTTCTTTTATCTCTCTGCCTACCTGCCCATGCGTCCATGCATGCAAGCATCCGTCCGCCCATCCGTCTATCCATCTGTCCATCTCCCATGCCATCATTTATCTCTCTGGCCCACAAGGGAGGAACTGTGGGGGAAGAGCAAATGACCTAGAGGATCCTCAGTGCAACCAGGCTTCAGTTTGTCCAGCTGCATGTCTGCAAGGTTGAGATCCTTCTGGATAGATGTCCAGGGTGACCCATATCCCCCTCTTTTGTGTCAGTGAACCCATTCCCAGATGCATGTTTCCCAGGTCAGCCTGGGGGATTGGTGGGGATATATTAGGCTGCACCCTCCCCAGATGAGATGTGTCCTTTTGGTGAGGGGCCAGGAGAAGGAAAATGATGTTCCTGGGGCAGGCAGGCATAAGGAGGGGGGAGCCGCCTCCTCTCCTCCTCTGAGGGAAGCTTTGGATGCTGTAGAAGTTAGCTGGGGGAAGGGCAGCTGCTTGAGGGGTGGTCGTAGAGGGCACAAGATGGTGCTGGCTGCAGCTAAATGGATGGTGAGGGAAGCAAAGGGAGACACCACCCCCCGCCGCCATGCAGAGAGCTGGGTGGTGGAAGCAGGAGGTGAAGAGACTCTTGCCTTCTTAGGGCCCTACAGCTTCCTTGGTCCCCCTCTCTGCTCCTTAACCCCCACACCTCAGGCTTGGAGAGACCAAAAAAACAAAACAAACAAACAAACAACAAAAAAAAAAACAAAATAAACCACAACAACTGTGCCAAGAGGGAAATTGCATCTCCTCAAAAATGGAAACAGGGTCATCATCCTAATATTTTGAATGTGGACTGTTCCAGAGAACAGCAAGACGTGTCAGGAATGAGAATGGTCTTGAGACAGGGCCCCAGGAACACTGCCCACTCCACCAGGGAGATGAAGGAATTTTCTCTTTCCTTTGCCTTTTAAATGTAATTCTGTCTGCCCTTCTCCCCCAACACCTGCTCAACCCTCTCGCTGGGAGCGGTGCAGACATTTAGCAGTCCTGGGAAAAGGCAGGATCCTTTTCATTAACTTCAGCCTGATTGAAGTCCCCAGGGCCATGCAGATTGCATTTTCCTCCCTCTCTGCTTCCCTGTCATGGATCGCTCCCCGCACAGCCGGACTGCTCTGGGCAGGGAGCATTTCTCCAGGGGGACAGAATGAGGCCATCTCCGAGGAGGGGGATGGTTTGGGGAGGGTCTGGGATCAATCAGTGCTTTTCAGGACAGTGGCTTTGTGGAAAGACACGTTCGTGTCTTCTTGCTCAGTCCTCAGTTTCCCCTATACTGTGCGCACATGTTATCTCACTTTCAGCGTGGAGGCAGGCAGGTAGCCCCCTCTGTCTGGGGTTAGGGGTTCCTGCAGAGGGACTGGAGGTTAGAGGCCTCAACCAGGGATGACTAGGTTAACTAGCCGTGGGATTTTGAGAAGTCGCTTATCAACTTCTGCAAAATAAGAACTTAGTCCGGAAGGTTTAAATTTGTTTTAGGGACAGAACATTTGACTCCAAATTAATTTGTGTACGTGAAAGAGAAGAGCAGAGCTGCCGCGGTTGAAGGGAGGGAGAGGTGGACATGGTGGGGGCTCTAGGGCTCGACGACCTGCCCTAGCTCCAGTTCCCGGGGAGAGGTGGCTCCTGATCGCGCTGGGGACACAGTGATTTTTCTCATCCACTCAGAGAACTTCAACTGTCTCCTTCAGGTCCTGAAACTTTTTGGTCCAGATCTAGGTGGGCTGCGATTGCAGAATACAGGAGGACTTCCTGTCCTGTATTTCTAAGCCCCATCTGAGCACGGTCCTTCAGTGCCAAAGGCCAGCCCTCTCCCCTTCCTGGGTGCAGAAGGTGTAGACATTTAGGAAATAATCAGCTGTGTAAAGGGGAGCGGTCAAGGAGCAAGGTTGGTGTTTGGTCCAAGAGCTCGTATGTTTGGTTAGAGCAAAGGTTAGCCAGGAGCCAGGCCGGCAGGGGGTCCTCACTGGGTGCTGGGGAGAAGCAGACTTCCGCACACCCTCATTCAGGAGGCTCTTTCCCAGGTCAGATAACACCTGAAGTGTATGCTAGACTGTGAGGGAAGTAGTTCAGAATCTCCCAACGTAAGGAATTCAAGAGTTCTAGAAGTTACTTGATAACCACACCTGACAGCTTGTCACCACCTTCCCAAAACCCACCTTGGCTAAGCTAACACATCTAAACGGCCCTGGGCCCATTGTACTGTTTCATCCTCAGGAAGGGGAGCTCCCCCTCTCCCTGTGGTAGTGGGTTCCTTCACTGCTCAACCTCTTCCTCTTTCATCCTGTCTTTCCTCCAATTTAACCTTTGACACCTACACTGAAGTATACGCCAATAGTCACTCATAAATACAGCAGCAAGAGAAGAGCTTGCTCTCATCGTGTAAGTTAATTAATTCATTCAAATTATCTGAGTGCCTACTTCATACAGGAAATGCTTTAGATGCTGAGTGCCATTTCCTCTTGTCGACTTGAAGGGTGTCACAAGCCCTCTCTCACACTTCTGCTCTCCAAGCTCAGCAATTGGGCCATTCTCGCTCTCACCTCTGGGTTGACAATATTCCCCACTTTCCTTTTAAGTCATTTGGCCAACAGGTATTTATTGCCTAATACCTGTCTAGACTCCTCATCACTTTGAGGAATGCAGAAGTTACATACGATATAAATCACGGTCTTGTTGGGCATGGTCTTGTTAGGTGAAGAAATAAAAAAATACACATGACAATACAAAACAGACCCCTTAAATCATTAAAAAGTAAATTGCATGCATCTGGTTTCCTTTAAGAGAAGGGAAGAGGTTATAAGGCTTCCAGGAAGGTAGGATAGATAGATCCTAGTTTTGTTGAGCTAGTAACAAGTAATAACCAAAGATGCCATGTCTCTATATCCAGACAGATGGATCTGGCAAGTTCTCAATCGCAAAACCGCTGACACGAGGGAAAAGTGCATATGTTGAGATGCCTTGAACATGCTTGTGGTTGATTTCCAGATGAAGCGTCTAAGAACTAGAAGGAAGTAGATGTTCTGTCTCACACCTTCTCTCTATCTGGTGAACTCTGTTAAGGGTAGGGGGTGGGGGGAGAAAGATGCCTGCCTGCTGGATTCCCAAGGCCTGGAGAATTCGACATTTGGTCCTATATGCTAACACATGTTGGTGGCTCTACCCTTGCAAAGGTCACTCCCATACTCAAACCTCCCTCTGACTTTTCTGTTCCTCCTCTCCACTCCATCCTAACCTTTGCTCAGCTCAAGTTAGAGGCCTAGACGGCATCGTCAAGATCTGAAGAGTAGACGGTCATTGCCAGTGAAATGAAAGAATGTCTGGAAGGGTCAAATAATGGTCATTCATAGCAGCATGCTTTATGTTACTGCCTGTAGCTCATTGGCTAAGAAAGTAGCACTCACCCTTTTTTGCTACACGTGGCACCCCAACAAATTATCTCCAGCATGCCATCGTCGAGAGGCATCGTTGTATAGAAGAGGGAGGATGAGCTTTGGGAAAATACAGTTTTGGATTTAAATCCCAAATACAAGTACTACCTGTGTGACCTAGAAAATGTTATTTATCCTCCACGAAGTCTCAGTTTTCCCATCCGTAAAGAGGAGCTGCTGTCTATCTCATGTGGCAGTTGTTAGGTTAAAAAAGAGAAAACATGGGAAGCAGCAACCACTCTGCTGGACGCCGCCGCCATCCTTGACCCTCAGTGTCTCCTAATTTCCTCCTTAACGTGTGCCGTGGCTGATGCCAAGGGAGCTCGGTGAGGATGGGCACATCCCTTGTCCACGTCTTGATTCTATAGCTGCCTCACCTGAACTGCCTTGTCCTGCTGCCTTTCCATTTGCAAGACTCAGTTCAAACTCATCTTCTTTCGGCACTCCCCCACCCTCACCCCCTTGACCTCTCTTACTCTATGCACACACGGTTTGATGCTTCCACTCTACTCCTGCCCTCTGCTCGCACTGGCATACACGTACCTAGTCCTTGGACCCAACTGCAAGTTCCTTAGCGGGGACTATCTTATGATTCAGTTTGGCGCTCAGTGACTAGTCAAGTGCCCTCATGGCTTGTTGCTTGGCTGTTTTGTAACAAACTGACTGGCTGGCTGTCACGACAAATGCCACCTTCTCTTGGTACCTGCAGCCTGGGGATCCTAGCCGTCAGGACTGGGTGTGAGGACAAAGGTATAGCGTGTACATTCTCCAGCTCATTTCAGCTCTGTGCCGGAGTTCGCACCACTTCCTGTATCATTCTTGGCAAAGTGATGTAAAGAAGCTGAACAGCCCCGTTGAGCTTTCCTGAAGGCTGGAGGCACTGGAACCCAGTGTGACTCCCTCTCTTTCTTGAACCAAACAAAATATTGTTATAGCAAACATGAAATCTTTCCTATTTTTCGCAAATGCTCTCCAGGCCTAACAAAGCTGGCAGTCACACTCCTTGAATCAAAATAATCATCTGCCCTTTTTCTCTTGATCCTACAATTTCCCAGCATTTTTGAGCAACAATAAAGAATGTGATTATTTTAGTAATTAATCGTATGCTTCTATCTAGTGCTTTCTGGAGAGGATGCAAAAATATCAAAACATGAACTTGACCCTTTAATATTGATTAAACACAGAGACACAGAAAATATCTAAACCTGACTCTTCTCTTCCAATATTGTACATGACAGTTTGAGGCATAAGCTGTGAACACCTACATAGTATGTTAAGATCAAAGGTAATATATGATGAAGGGAAACTGAGTTACATGCAGGTGGGCAAAGGGAAGGGTTATCTTTACTGGTCCAATTAAACAAGAAGAAAAAGAAAAAAATAAATAAAAAGAAGAAGGAAGAGGAGGAGGAGGAGAAGAAAGGGGAGGTACAGAGCAGAGGGAAAGGGAAGAGGGAGAGGAAGAGGAAGAAGCAGCCCTCCCAAGGAGATGGTCTGTAACTGTATCTTTGGCTTTGGTATCACAGACTACTTAGATAGTAGGGAAAAAGTCAGGGATCCTCTCCCTAAGGAAGTGTTATGCATCTATAAATTCATGCACAATTTCAGGAGCCTGTGGACCTGCTGAAGTCCACACAGAGTCCCTGATCTATAATTTAAGATCATTCGTAGAATTGGTGGCACACAGAGAGAGGGCAGCAGAGGGAGATAAAGTCAGAGGTGTGGTGGACACAAGGTGAGAAGGCTGTTGGGTCTAGTTTCCTAGCCCGGAAATACCACGTTTGCCTTTTACAATTATGCTTCTCGAGCTCCAGATCTGGGCAGTGATGAGTCCATTGCTGATCAGTTGTCCTGGGGATACTGTGTGCAGACTTGGAAAAGTATCACTCAGGAAGACTCCTTTGTTCTTTTCCAGCTCCTCACAGCCAGTGACCTTGCAGCCAGCGACCTCAAAGGATTTCAGCCACAGGTGAGTCCACTGATGCTTTTGTGAAGCTCAGGAGAGTGAAATGCCGCATAGTTGGGTCGTGAGCAAACGAAGCAGGGGCCAGGGCAGAAACCCCCATAATGGATCTCCAGTTTTTCTGACAGTCTGACATTGTCAACCTTGACAGTGACCTGGTAGCTTGTCCTCTCCTTCCAGCTTCTCCCTCCTGTCTTTGCCAACAAAACCACTTCTTTCTGCTGTCTCTCAGTATTTTATAGTTGGGGGGGGAGGGGGTTGAAGGCCAAGATGGCTGTAATTGATGCATGGTGGTGACAGCCTAGCAGAGGAAGATGCTAACCCAAGGGGTGGGGGTTGGGGCTGGACTTCTCCCTGTACTGCTCCTTTTGGAGACACCATACTTACATTTCCAAACTCTCTGTGTGCAAATGACTTAGAGTCAGGCTGTGGCACTGGGTTAATCTGAGAGTCTCCCACAGGCAGTTGATTGTGTTTTGCTGATCACTGGGAAGAAATAGGCCCCCATTGTCTCTGGCTGGAATGCTGTTTGGAGGTGATGGGAGGGAGCAGGCCAGGGCTCTCCGAGGACCTCCTTGGTGTCGGTAAAGATGGGAAATCACCCTCCCTGTCTTTGGAAGGGGACTGCTGTCAGTGCAGGAACACGTAAGCATTTCCACACAGACACACAAATACACAGCAGACACACAGAGGTCCCTGTGTTCCCCATACACCCCAGTGGAGATAGAGCATGTATACAAAGAGAGGTAAACCCAAGAGAGACAGCTGTGGTCCTCCATCACTGACCCTGTCCCTCTTTCAATATGAACCTCTCTGTCACCTTTCCAACCCAGTGCCTGCCCTAAGGTTCCCATCGTTCCATACCTCTCTGAGGAGATACCATCACTCATGGCGGATACCTTTTGGGACAAAGCAAGTCACTTTGTAATAGTAAGAATTCCGTGTATTTGGCAATGTTTTCTTCTTTAAATCTGTTTCACATCCAAGAGCTCACCATGCCCTCACTATCCTATGTGGGGTACATCCCATGTGTCCCTTTATACTGCAGGGGCACTGAGGACTGGGGTCCTGGTAAGAAATGGCCCCAGATCACACGGAGAGCTGGGGACACGAACAAAGAGTAGAAAGTAAGGGGTTTGAGAAAGAGAATGAACAAAACAAAGGGCTCCAAGGGTGAGAGTCAAAGATGAGTCCCTGCACTGGTTTAGGGTGTGGTGTCCTTCTTTCCACCCTTGTTGATCCATTGTTGATGCAACAAGCTTTTAAAAATAGATAGCCAGCAAGCCTTCCTGCAATTGCTGACAACTGATAATCACTTATTCACACCAATTTGCAGGTGAGCTAAGGGAACGTGACAAAAAAAAAAAAGAAAATTAACATTGACCCATACCCCCGTCCATGGCTACCCTCACAGTCAGGGGAATCCCAGCTAAAGATTCATTTTCACCTGAAAATTTGTAACAAAAAAAAGAGGAAAAAAAGGCTTGTGTGGTGTCTTGTGGCTTAAAAAGGCACATGGTAGAGACTGAGTTTGAAGAAGGGGTGTGTGAGTGTGTGTGTGTGTGTGTGTGTGTGTGTGTGTGTATCTGTGAGCACATATGGTTTTGGCATCGATTCTTTCGGAGGTGGTCATATTCTTGCCATGTCTGTTGAGCCACATTTCTAGGTACTCAATTTAAAGCGAATTGTTAAAGGAAGGAAAAGTTAGTTCTAGCTGGGGTGCGTCCATCACATTTGAGGCCATGATGCTAGGAAGAGATAACCCCACGGTAGCTGGTGCAGATGGCTCACTCCCCTGCTTCTCTCTGACCTTTCCACATTATTCCATTTGTGTTTCATTCCCCTGAGGCGGGAGACATAAATGCATATTTTTCACTCCTCAGGATACATGTTCCCGAGGCCGGGAAGCCCTGGGAATCTTGTGGCCAGAGCATAATGCCCAGATCAAAGTTAATTCTCCAGTGTTATTCCTAAATCAAAAAGGCCTGGATGTGTCTCCGGTCAACCCACCCTTTTGGGTGCTTTTCTGAACAGAAGCAGAACTGTTAAGGGAATTGTTGCCCACCCGGTATGGGCTGCTTTCTCTCAGCCCCACTGCCCTAAATTGTTGACTCTGTTGTTATTTTCCTCTTTTTAGTTTCAGATAAAACAGAGCCCCATGCATCCTGATGTCCACAGTAATTCACGGACACATTCCCTTCCAGGAAGTGTGGCGGACTTTCGCGGGGCGGCGGGTGGAGGGAGCTCACTGAGACCCCGAGGACAGCCTGCTTCCCCGGGGTCACTGCAGTCGGGTCTTTCAGCTTTCACAGGATTCACACTTGTCAGGTGCATTTAAAGGGTTTTCTTTTCCTCAAATCTAAAGGGTTTTCTTTTCCTCGCTGCCTGTTCCTGCCGCAGCCGCTTCGGGAAAAGAGCCACAATGTCCTCACGAATCTTTGACGGTCCCTAGCTTTGAAAGTGTGGAGCGGCGACTGTCTTGCATTAGACTGTTGCGTCTCTCTGTCTCTGTGCCTTCTGCATCCACAGAGAGGAGAGGAGGGTAAGGAAGTGACTGTCTGTCTTTCTGTCCATGATTACTGGTTTGTAAAGACCACATGTTCACTCCTGGAAGTAGGCACATTACTTCAAAGGACGAGCCTGATGGCAGATGCTGAGCTTCTACGGCTGGTGGAATAGCAGTGCGTGTTCTCCCCGGGCTGGTGCACTTGGCCTCTGCACCGCACAGGGGAGAACCATCCCCCAGAGTCAAGCCAGGGCTGACAGGTGGCTATTCTCAGCAAGTTTTAAAGGCTCAGGTGGAAAAGCTTCTGGAATTCACCTCTAAACCCCTGAGGTCCTCCTCTTCCATTTGGTTCCCACCCAAAACACATCTTTAGTTTCTGTTCTCTTATTAGTTTTGCCTTTTGAAGGAGCAGACACAGTGAGTCTCCTTTTCTTCTTGTCTTTGGATGGTTGCAAATGAGGACCCTTATCCCCTTTGTGCGATCATCCCTCTTTACCCCCCATGAGAATAAAAGCAGGTATCTTATTCCCGTTAATAAAATCCACCAATCATATGCATTCTTCTCCATTCTTCTTTCCTTTTTTATCCCCATGCCCCCACTCCCCCCAGTATAAAAGCTGTAAGTATTCACTGTAGAAATTTTGGAATGTGGGAAAGGAGTCAAAAGGTACAAACTTCCAGTTATAAAATAAGTCTTAGAGATTTAAAGAGCAGCCTGGCAACTATAGTTAGTAATACTGTATATTTGAAAGTCGCCAAGAGACTAGGTCTTAAAAGTTCTCACCCTGGGGGGGGAAAAATTGTAACCTGTGCAGTGATGGACCCTATTAAAAAATATAACTTAAAAAAAAGAAATCTGGGAAGTACAGAAAAACATAAAAAAATCTCTTACTCCACCCCAGAGATCTAGAAAATGACATTTGGGGTATAATCTTGCGGTCTTTGTTGTACATCAATATATATGCATCTCATTGGATTTTGTAAAATGTGATATCAAATTTTATATGTTTTTTGTTATCTTCTTTGCATGTTTTCCATGTCAACTGAAGAATCTCCTAGCAGCTAGCCATCTTTGTCTGCTTGCTGGCTGCATTGTATGTTTACCACTACCCCTTGCTAGATGTTGCATTACCTTTGCAGGCTGAGATCCCCAGGAGCAGTCCGAGGCAAATGCTGAATCCATTGCCCTCGTCTAGGTTACAGGTGCCATCCAAGGCTTCTTGGCAGTTAGTTCTTTGTTTCTTGGCTCCTGCAGGGATCTTCTTCTTCTTCCTTCCTTTTTTTTTTTTTAAGATTTATTTATTTATTTATTAGAGAGGGGAGAGGGAAGGGGCAGAGGGAAAGAGATAGACTCCTCAAGCAGACTTCTCACTGAGCGTGGAGCCTGATGCAGGGCTCAGTCCCAGGGCTCTGAGGTCATGACCAGAGGCAAAACCAAGAGATAACCGCTGAACCAACTGAGCCACCCAAGTGCCCCAATGTGAAGCCTTGTTAACGTTTGCAGTCAGTGTCCATGTGAATGTGCCTGTGGGTACTGGTGTGCACACTTAGAAGAGCCCGGGTGGGGAATGTGGTGAAGAAATTATCACAGCTTGAGTCCCACACTCAGACTCAGGGTTTCACCTGTCCAGCCTCAGTCCTGGGAAAGTGACCTTGAAAAGACTCATTCCCCCAGAGGAGAGAGGCCACTAAAGCACTTGATTCTCACCTACTTTACAGACTCCCCATTGTCTCACAGGAGAGGAACATACTCCTTTTAGGAAAAATGGAGTTTTACTTCCCGTGTGCCTTGTGACAGGATCTTGTGGGGGCAAGTGTAATAGTTGTCCTGCCGAAGGTAGCCATTTTTAAGGAACTTGCCAAGTGTTCATTGCTCTTCTGGCCAAGGGTACATGGTAGTGGGAGGTGAGGAGAAAGTATATCAGGACCCACAGGAAGACATTTTTCAGTATTGAAAAAATGGCTTTCTGTCACCGAGTTGCCATTTTATTCAAAGGCACCCATGGAGACCTTTATGTGGAGCTCCCTGCTGTGCAGACGCTTCCCCAGAATTCGTCAATTCTGTAATGTTCTGCCACTGATACCAGCTCTGTGACCCTGGCACAGTTACCTCATGTCTTTAGTTCTCGTTTTCCTTATCAAACAAAAAAGTTGTGTCGCTTATCTCACAGATACTTGTAAGGATCAAATGGGACAATGTTGTGAAAGCCACCTAGCGTGATGCATGCCACACACAGTGAATTCAATTTTTTTTCTTCCATTACAGAACTACAGGTTAAATTATTTCAGAATTCAGGAGAAGGAGAAAATGTATCTATATAGAGCACGATTGGAAGTCTTCCAGCTAGAGATGTCATTGTACCTGGGCCAAGATAGTGATAGTGAGGTGGTGAACTCATTCCAGGGCTGGGGAAGTCGGATGGAATCCAAAACAAAGGTGGAGATGCTTGGAAATGTTCTGGGGACTTGGAGTGGAGAGAAAAGTTACAAATTAGGCTAGAACCAAGTTGCAGAATGTCTTCAATGTCTGAGGAAGTCGTTGGATTTTTTCAAAACTGAATTATTATTGACATTTTCAATTTTATACCAAATTGGTGTAATAAGCCTCCATATTATTAACCAAGTCCTATTATCTATTATCCAACTTAAGTGGTTTGTTGCCACAAAAGCCCTGGCTTGTAGCATTTGCTGATTTCTGTGGTGTAAATATCCCCACCATGACCAATTCTAAGCTGCCAGTGGTTTAACGACCTGTTCACAAAGTCATTGATACTCAGCTTTATAGAGCTGGTATGCTTGCTTCCCAGCTCACTGCTGCGCCAGCTTCAATAGTAACTACCGGCACCATTTGCCAATCTTACTGTATCTATGCTCCCAGATAGATAGATAGATGTATATCTATATCTGTATCTATAGATATAGAAATATAGTTTTACATGTATATAATTATAATTTTAAGTTTTGGGGGGAGTTTTAAAAAGTCCAGCCATCATGTTATTCCACTCATAGTTACTTCAGTAAGCTTCTCTAAGAAATAAGGGTTAAAATACAGTCACACACACACACACACACACAATCACAATGATATTATCACACCTATCAAAAGTAACAGTAATTCCTTAATATATTCTGATACCCAGTCCATATTCAGATTTCTCTGATTATCTTAACATGTCATTTTACAGTTGATTTGTTTGAATCAGGACCCAGAGTTTAGATTTTATAATCCATCTGAGGGTGGAGCCAGTGAAGGTTTGAGGGTGGGGAAGAGCCAGTGCCATGAGGGGAGACAATTATGTCATAGGTAGTGGGTGGGACGAAGTGAAGAAGGGACCCAGTAATGAGCCTGTGCCATGGGTCCATTTGAGATGTAGGTCGGCAGGGCTGTTGCTGAGGGGTCGAATGTGAAAGAAATTGTGGAGGCATAATCAGTAGAGCTGGGAAATACTTGGCTGACTGGAGAAATGGGGGTACCATTCATCAAAATGGGGGGCTCAGAGCAAAGTGTAGGCTTAGAAGGTCCGGTGTCCCCCCCTGGATTAAAAATAATTACGGTCCAGTGTTCATAGGAGGAGAGTCTGTCCTGTTTGAATGAACCATACTCCACTTCCCTCAGGCCTTACCATCCATTCTGTCCCTGCGTCATCAAGGGTAGAACCATCTGCATAAAATATCCTGGGCTCCATGAGTCCCGTCCCAGAAGTTTTTAACTCAAGAACCCCACATATTTTGTGAGGAGAAGCTGCTTTTTAGGAAGGTATGACCATGGAATTATCTGAGGAGAACGAAATCCTAACTGTGCGCCTCTCCAGAGACGGGGCCCTGCCAGTAGCCTCTGGCTCTGCGATGTTCTGTGTGTTTGATCGCTACAGGCAGGTGCTCCTGCACTGGGAAGTGGCAGGGCGGGGTGAGGAGTTCGAGTTCTCCCCCAGGTACTTTCTTGTTAGCATGAATCCCTGAGTTCCTAAGTCGCTCGTCCTTCTGGGTTTTCCAGACCATCCAGCGCCGGTCGGACTCCACAGGACAAGGACTCACTCGGAGTATAGTAGGGGCCCAGACAGTGCTCTCTGAGCTTTACACGTATTATCACGTTTACTCTTTATAACATCTTTGTGAAATCAGTAAATATATCGTCCCCGCTCCACAAGCACAGAGAAGATAAAGTCACAAAACCTCTAAATGTGGCAGAGTTGGGATCTGAAGCCAGACAGTCTGGGCCAAACTTGTGTGTCCTAAACCACTTCTGCCGTGCCACCTTGAACCAGAGCCTCTCCTTGCTGTTACATTGGTCAACCCCAGGCTGACCACCAGTAACACACAGGCCAGCAGCCTCCTCTTCACCTTCGTACCTTCTGTTGAGTTTTCTCAAACTTCACCAGGTTCCAGGAAAACACAGTCGGCACATCTCAGAGGAGTAGAGGGGACCGCCACAAAGCATTGTGGGTACTTCCGTCTTGGCAAAGGATTTCTGTTGTTCTCATCCCTGTCCTTCCCAGACTCCCAAATACAGAATCCTGAAGGTTGTTGCCCTTTCTCCAGAGGAAAGAACTGAGTTGAGGCAGAGGGAGACAGTGCCGTCTTGTCTCAGATGCACAGCAGTGAGAAAACAGGTCAGCTTGTTTGGAATTCACCACATCATAGCTCCTTTGCCATTTGTGGAAGAATCATTCCAAAGCAAGACAGCACCTGAGGAAGTCCCACAACTGATGCTACCCTCCCTCCCCCACCCCCATTTCAGAACAGGAGGAGACACTAGTGAGCAGCTAGAGGACTGGTTCTCAACCTTGAGAACAGGTGGGAGTAACTGGGGAAAGGGGCGACCTATAGAAACTATAGGAGCCAGGTCTCAGCTGGTTCAGGTAGTCTGGGTAGAACGCAGAGACTGGTGTTTGCAGAAGCTCCCCAGGACCGAACTCAACCTCCTCGCTTTCTAGATGAGACCGCAGCACAGAGGAAGTCTTGAAGAGGAGGAGAGGTAAAGGCCCCACATTCAAATATTGTCCCACCTGTTTCAGGAACGTGCCATGTGCTCCCCTCACCCCCTTGCCCTTAACCCCCACATCAGGCTCCTTGAACTCAGAAGGAAGGGCCGTCCAGGCAGAGAGGAAGCATGGCTAAGCATGGATTCTGGAAAGCCTGTGCCTGTGTGCTTCCTCTGCAGTTTTCTTTCAGCAGTTGAGGTTTGCACAGTATTTTAAACTAGCTAGTGGTAGTGTTTGGGCTTCTGGTCTCCTCTGCCGCCTAGACATGCTTTCTGGACTCAGAAAGATATCTAAATAGAGATGGCTTTGCAACGCTACCCCAAGAGAGAACACATTTAGTTGGCCAGCACACCACACCACGTCCCTTGACTCCAGGAGCCAGGTTGCTTCTCTCCGGACCTTTCTTCTGGCTTGCCTTCTACCTGCGGCTGTGTTCCTCTGCTCCTCGTTCTGTACTGTTCAGTGTGTGGGCTGCAGACCAGTGCTAGCCTGTCCAGTGTGGGTCACTGGCCCAGCACGAGATACATCTAGAAATGGAATATTTAGAATCCTCTATAGCCACGCAATGTTTCCATGACATCTAAGCGTGTGATCGTTTTCCTACTAATTTATCTTTATAGTATTTTACCACAGGAATCCTACAAAAACATAGGTCGGGGTTAAAAATACCTGGTCATTCACCCATAATTGTTTGAGAAACTCTGTTCTAATCACGCGGTTTCCTAGTTCTATCAAAAGGGTAGGCTCTGGACTCTTTTGTTTTTCTTTGCCTTTTTCTGTGAGCTCATGTGAATATATTTGTATTACAGATACAAATCCCCTCTCCTTTCCCACCTGTAAAAGCGTCTTTCTGTTTGTAGGATACTTACACAAAACGGGGGTCTTTTCCCATAGTTCCTAAGGTAGCCCACCTACTTATCTTTTCAGACATGGATATCTATGACAATAACAGAGCATTGCCAACAAAAACGTTTTGCTCAGGTGCATACAGCTGCCCTGTTATTTCTCTTATATGAAATATAAGCTGACACTGTTATTTCTCTTATATGAAATCGGCAGCTTCATGCTATAGGTATACCTTTTTGAACTGTCTACCTTGACAGTGTTTTTAACGTTTTTTTAAAAAAAAAAAAGAAAATAAAAAACACAGCATTGGCATTCAGTCCTGGAGAAGGAAGTTCTCCAGGTGTTTCCAGAGTGTCTGGCATTTCAGTGGAATATTCTGAAGTCTTAATACATTCTCTTGGGATACTAAATCTCTTTAGACTTTGATGAATATGTTGTTTCTCCCAAGATGCTCTGACCACCTGAGGGCCTTGTTCAGGTGGGCTGAACCTAAAACAAACCTAATGTGCGAAAGTTCACACCAGGAAAATTGCTAGATGGCAGGTGAGTGTTGGGAAAGGAGGAGTTACTCCTATACAAAAAGTTTTTCCATTTTATCAAAGGAATTAACATAAGTGATTCGTGCTAGTATATTAAAAAATGATTGAACCTTTCAAAATCTGATTGAAGCTCAACTTTTCAGAATAGAAATATAACCAAAGTGAGGCTAACCAGTGGGGATTGACTTTGAGTAGGTTTCTCTTCTAACCATAGTCTTCGCATCTAAAACGAAAAAAAAAAACAAAACTCAGCAGCAAAGGTATAGGATTGGATGATTTCCAACCTCCCTTGAGACTCAACACATTAATTACTCTGTGACTTCTTCCACTGTCTTCATGTCTTTGGTTTCCTATACTTGTTTTTCTCTCTAGTCCTTTTGGTTAAGGGGCCGCCACAGGAACTTAAAAATTTCGCTGTCTTCAGTTCAGCTTGCTGGAGGCCTGGGGTCACTGATGTTTCGTGCTGTATCTCAAATGTGTGTGTTTATTAGTGGTTTGAGTCACCACGTCAGATTTCCCTGTGTCTAGATTTTAAAACGATGTATCATTTTGTTCTTTACATTTTTAGATCTAGAAATGACTCACATGCAGGAAATGCAAATTCACAGACTACCTTAGGACTTGAAAGGTGTCCTCCTCATATTTCCTTTAGCAGGATATTTTCAAGCCTGCCTCATGAGAAAGAAGGCCCAGCACTCCAACTCACTTTTTAAAATCTTTCCAACTGTACTGCCTGGCTCACGTTTCAGCCCTCTTGTCCTGTCACCCATCTTCCCAACCCATTTCCTACCACCTTGTTGCAAACAAAAGAGATCAATGGAGAGGTGTCAGGAGACCCCCTCCCCCTTGCAGGAGAAGGGCCCCTCCTCATGGAACAGCTTGCAGTCCTCAAGCCCCACCTTACAGCCCTCTGCTGGCTTGTGTCTGTAGGCTGTGTTAAGCCTGCGAACAGTCTCCACCATAGTGTTCTGATATTTCCCTTCTAATGACCATGTCCTTCCTCTGCTTTAGCTCTGCACATGAGCTTCCTTCTGCATTTCCCACCTTCCTGGAAATATTTGTCAGGACCTCTGGCAAAACCACCAGCAAGTATCCCAAGCCAAAGATGCATGAGATGGAAAAACTTGATGTGTTGCTATTATCATCTTTACCATTGCAACTAGTAAAAATGGGTGCTTATTTAGAGATAGAACATAACCCTCTCCCACCCTTCTGTATCCAATATCCAGCACAGGGAACATTCCCTATTGCTTTATCATTTGGTAGTTAAGAGCACCAGTGCTGGGTGCAAACTGGTAAGTTAGAATCATAGGTCTGCCCTCTATTAGGTGCATGACCTCCACAAGTTATTTCACTTTTCCATGGCCTAGATTCCTCACTAGTGAAAGACGGGTACCTTCCCAATGGAATTTTGGGGAGGATTGAATAGATAGATCCAAAGGATAGTGTCTGGCATTTGGTGAGCCTTTCATCAGTGTGCACATTCAGTGCTTGTTACTCCTACAAGTTACGTAATTGGAATTGACCCTGGACCACTCAAGTCAGGTTTCAGCACAAATTGCAGCTCTAAGCTAAAAATTGGGATTGCCAAAGAATTAAAAAACCTAAAAACCAAACCCCAAAAATCTAGATCTCTCCTAATCTTTTCAGTACTTGGTGTATGATGCTTGCCAATCCAAGGGAGCAGTGGCAGACACTCTGGCCCGGAATGAATGACCCTAGAAGGGGCGGGAGGAGGGTGGAGGTGGATAGGAATGGATACGGAATGGAGAAGGACCACTGGCTGGGAGACAAGAACACCCAGAAGTGCCTTCACTGATTGCTTCCTTCTCTTCCCACCTGTAGTACTTTCTGAATTAACATCTCCTCTCTTCCCCATGGAGAAGGACTAGGCTTAAATATTCAGATGATCTTAAATGGGGGCACCTGGGTGGTGCAGTCAGTTAGGCATCCAACTCTTGGTTTTGGCTCAGGTCATGAGATTGAGTCCCATGTGCAGCTCCACGCTCAGTGCAGAGTCTGCTTGGGCTTATCTCTCCCTCTCCTGCCCCCTCCCCAAATAAATGAATAAATCTTTTTAGAAAAAATGATCTTAAACAAAAGTCTCAAGACCTTTCCAACCACCAGAGTATTGCCTCATCTGAACCAACCCCGTTGGGTCCAGTGAACCTCAGCATAATTCTGGAGCTCCGCTTTGGCTCTAACCATGTTGAATTATCATCGGCACAGTGACTTAGTGCCCAGAAAAGTCAGTGAGGAACTGTACCAAAAGGGCATTTGGGTGGGAGCTATTCAGAGCGACTGTGTTAGGGATAGGGAATTTGGGGGGATTTTATATGATGACTTTCAGATCCATAAATCCAGTTGTTACTCTATTAAAAGTAAGGCAACGCATGATTCATGGAGCCAGCAGGTTCTAGAACTCGTGGGCCATCAGACTGACCTGGCACCTGTGGACGAGAGGCAACAGGGCCATAGGACTCCTGTCTCCAGTAAGCAGTCCATTACTGACAGAGCCAGTAGCTTGCCGATGGAAATGAGAGGGATGTGCCCAGATTCCAGCTTTGTCTGTACTGTGAAAAAACACAGCTGGCTAAATTTGGCTTTCCTGCCCTTCCTCTGGGTAGCAGCAGAAATGCCAAAGTGAGGACTGGGGTGGGGGATGAGCATCGTGTGAAGGAAAGAATCTGCATGCTTCCGACAAAAAGTACGCGCTCAGTATTTGTAGGACCCACTCCAGGCATGCCTGTGCATACACTGGGGCGTAAAGAGATCCCCCAAACAAAAATGCATGTATCCACATTTTTATATTTCTCTAACGCCGTCTAGCCTTGTGGTTATAATGAAGGTGTCATCTATTATTTGTCTGATTTTTGGTGCTAACAAATTTCATGAGCCTTCTTTGGTAAATCTTTGGAGGTTTACTTGTCTTTCATCGTTGTTTTACGGTCTAACAAGAGTGTTCAAATACCTCTGGAGTTGGAACCAGAAGTAGGCAGCTTTGAATTAAATTGAAGTTTGATCCCCCCACCCCCACCCCGCCTCCAACCTCCTGCAGTACTGGCATCTTGTGACAGGAGACCAAGGCATGGGGTCCGTAAGACAAGTGGTGGGGCGGTGGGGGGGTACTATAGAAAACAGAAATGCCTGTGAAATCTCAGCCTGCAGGCGTCTGGAGAGACAGCGCATTTCATTCTTGATAAACTCCAGCAGAAAAGAGCAATCAGCCAAACGAGAGCTGGACAAATTAAATGGCTGAGTATTATTTCAAAGGAGAGCTCGGGCCGCATCAGAAATCCCCCATCAGCTGTAATAACACCAATTACTTTGCCGATTGCAGATTCCACCGTGATGTGTGTAGTGCAATCAGGCGTTGGACTCTCGCAGGGGCCTGATGGGTTTTGTTTACTCCGAATGTGCATTTGTAGAGCATCTTTTGCACCCAAAGGCTTCGAGCTCCGAACGTACCCCTCTCAGTCCAGATTCATACCCAGCTGAGGGAGATTATCTCTGAGACGGAGGCGGGAGCAGCCTGGGCAGGCTGGACCCAGCGCCCCTCTCCCTGGACAATGCCTGGATTTAAATACAAAGAGCACAGCTGGGTGTGGTAGTTCTTCATGAGTGTGGCGATCTCCAGAAAAGCAGAGATTGGCCTGATGACGCAACCAGTAAATAAATATATTTTTTTCTGATTACGAGCAAGGCTTCTTGGCATGTGAGCGTTGGATAGATCACCATTAAACCGTAATAACAAACGTGAAGCTCTGGGAGGAGAGAACTCGCCAAGAGTTCATTAAGCCTTAAATACTGGCGAATGGAGGTGTGGGGGCCTTCATCGTCTCCCTTTGAGGATCATTTGGTTGGATGTCAAACATACAGATCATTTGAAATATGAGAAGAGATCATAAGGGGGGAAGATATCCCTCCTCCCCTCCCCAACACTTCAGCAAGGGAAATAAAATTTGGAGGGTGTACAGGAACATTCATTTTCTGGTTACATTCGGCTCCGTGGAAATTAACGGGTGTGTGGCTCCAGCAACTCTGGGGAGAGAGCTGTGATTCTCCATTTACACCCCCAGTTGGGGAAGGCGCTAATCATGGGCATTTACTGAGCGCCTCGGCCTGACTGACAGCTGGCGCAGCGCTCTCTCTGTGGCTGCTGGGGGTGCAGAGAAGAGCTGAGGGCTGATTTGATTCCACTTGCGCTCAGCTGTCATCTGAGGCCAGAGCCTGGAGGAGAATGGGAAGCTGCTCTCTTCCCTCTGCTTTGTGACAAGCAACCTTTGTGTCATCTTTTTTTTTAACCTGCCTCTTCCTCGTTCCCGACTGCTGCGATAAAGGTCCCTTCCACTTCCCCTGAATTCAAAGACAGCTGCCAGTGACTCCCAGCGAGTGGCTGTGGGCTCCCCCAGCCCTCCCTCCCCCAGCTGCTGCTGAAGGCTCCCAGCCCACAGGACCAGCACCGGGGCAGGACCTACTTTAGATAGGAAGGCCGGCACGGGACAGATCTGTAGGATATCAGGTTTGCATGGCATGGCGTGGCTCATGCTATGGGCTTTGGCAGCCTTGCAGATAATTCATTCTGGGAGTGTGTGTGTGTGTGCACACGTGCACATGTGTGTGTATACGTGGTTGTCTCCCCTAAAAAGGGTACTTTAGCCAGTGTATTTGGTTTGACACCAGCCTTTCTGCAGGTGGCAGCTGTTTAGATAACGTCCCTGGCTCTCCGATAAGAGGCTGAGCTTGTCTCCTGCAAACCCCTGGGGGACGGCAGTGGGCCTCAGAAACCACGAGATAACATACAGAGCATTAAATGAAGGTGTGGGCGTCAAATCTTGCCACATGAACTCGGCGTCGGCCACTCGTCGACCCACGGCGAAGGGCGCTGCCGCATCCAGCCTCCTCTTGCCTTCCTCTCTTAGAAAGGATGCAGGGATCTGTTTGTCTTTGGGGAGATCATTGATTCACAGGTGAACTCAGAGGATGGCTCTGGTGTGGTGACGCAGGCTCCACCAGGAGCAGGGGGCTCCAAGATGCCGTTCATCCAAAGTCATCTCAGCGGGGTGTGATCGTGGGTCTGCCCCCCTTCAGGGCAGGCCAGTCTCCGAGTCACTAACATAGTCCATCAGCCGTGACACTCAGCGCTCCTCCTGCGGCAAGTATCTGTCTCCCATCTTCCTCTCTATCTTTTTCTTCTAATGCCACAAACATTCCGGTGAGTCAAGGGACTTGCCCCTTGGACCATTCGTAGTCGTAGACCACTACAACTTATCTACTTATCCTTAAACTTGTATCCGTCTTGATTAGCTCATCAGAATGTTTGTTCATGTTTGAACTCATCTTCACTCAATACAGGACCATCGACCAAAAGTCGTGGCCAGAGAGACTTTTTTAAAAGGTATTTTATTCCTTGCGCTTCTGAAATTAATGGAGTTAGGCTCTCACTCCATATACACGACATGAACAGTAAAAATGGCTTGTACTTATGTAGCAGTTACATATACTTTCTGGAGCACTAGAAGCCTGTGAAATAGGCAAGGATAATTAGCTCCATTTTACAGAAGAAAAAGCAGAGGCGGAGGCAGATGAAGAGCGTTATTTCTCCAAGTCTTCAGCGCTTTAGTGGTGAAGTGACAGCAGGGCTTCACCATGACCTTCAGACTCTGAAACCCTTTTCCCCTTTTGTTCTTTGCTCTCTTGTCCACAGACATGAGATGGCAGGGTAGCTGGAATTGTTAAATGCACTCCTCTGCATTTCTGGCCTACACAGAGAAGAGATTTAGAATTTCTGCTAAACTAACTGTTTCCCAACAAAAACTAAAACTACTGGACGTTTGTTGAAAGACACATTATTTCCGGTTTACTTAGGAAGAATTTCCCAGCCAAGGGAAGGAACTTCCCTTGCTGGGCCTAGTCAGTGCCCCAGCTCTGGGTGCGTTTGAGTGGTGTCCCAAAGGAAGGCGGTACACAGCAAAGGGGGCTCTGCCGGCCCAGGTCCAGCTGTGACACCTGAGACTGTGTCTCATCTTCAGCACTTGCTAGCTTCATGATCTCGTTCAAGTTCGATGGCCTCTCTGAGCCTCCGTTTCCTTATGTGTGCAATAGAGGAAGCAATACTCAGCTCACCTGGTATTAAGTATGATTAAGCGTGCATGTAAGGGACCTGGTACTTTGCCTGGGACAGAGTATTCCTCAATACACATGATTGTGAGAACTCTCAAGCTCCCCGTTTCTCCAAGACATCACCCTTCTATGTGTCTCTTTCCGTGCCATCCTTCCAAGGCAAATAAATACCCATTGCGCACATAAGGGAAGTCAGCCCTAGGAGGTTCCCAGGGGCTGCAGTCCCCGCTCCCGCACTGGGGCCCAGAAACTTTTTAAACTCAGTTGACATTCAGAAACCAGAAGAAGGTCATTGGAAAAATGAAACTGGAATCCCTAGCAACTTTGAGTAATTCAAAGTGTACCATTAGGGAAATAGTTTAAATGTTTGCCAAAAGATGATACATGGAAAATGTGTTAGTAAAGATACTCTTGTTCAAATAAAACTTCTCCAATCCATTATGGACTCTGCCTAGGTGGGTATGTCTGTTTTCTTGTAGCGTCAAGATGACAGCTGAGCAAAGGTGGAATCAAATCAGCCTTTAGCTCTTCTTCTGCACCCCCAGAAGCCACAGATACATCTTCCACGCCAACTGTCAGTCAAGTCACGTGTCTCACTTTCCTTATCAAATGAAGGCATGTGATGCCTTAGAAGTCTTTCTCCAGCTCTAGCATTGTACCCTTTTCCATTCTATCCCATTCTGTCCCATCCCATCCATTCTATCTCATCCCATCCCATCCATGCCATGCCATTCCTCAGAGATCTGACTTCCAGAGGCTATATAGGATATAAGTGAAGGTTTTAAGAATAGGTATAGCTCTGGGGCACTGGTGTGGCTCATTCAGTTTGTTTGACTCTTGATTTTGGATCAGGTCATAATCTCAGGGTCATAAGATAGAGCCCTGTGCCGGGCTCCATGCTCAATGTGGACTCTGCTTGAGATTTTCTCTCTCCCTCTCCCGCTGTCCCTCCCCCTGCTCAACCTCTCTCTCTCTCAAATAGGTATAGCTCTTCCATAGCTCACTGCTTGGGAGCATTGGCTCCTTAAATTTTTACTCACTTTGTCCAAGAGATTCCTTGACCCACTCTGATTAAAACTTTTCCCTTTCATTTTTTGATGCCTGCATATTTTACCCAGTTGGATATGTACTTTTATATTCACATGTAGAAGGGGTTTCGATTTAGAATCTGTAGCCCTTGGGTCTACAGAGAGACTGTCTGTGGGAAGAGCCCCATCACCTTTCAGGTGTATTCGATTCTCCTTAAGCTTCGGCACCCATCAGAAATATGGAGAAAACGCTGTCTTCAGGAGTTTCCATATCTTGCAACCACTGCTCCTTTTGAAAAATTGCTGGACTGTGCATTTATTATTATTGTTAATTAAAAAGATACCAACTCTTCTGTTTGATGACCGGTGTAAGTGACAGCTTTCTAAAGCCCCCCAAAGAGCTTCCCCTCCAGAGTGGCCCTCTAATTCCTGGTGAAGGATCTTCCACACTGAACTTACAAAGATCCTTGGTTTGCAGCAGACTCTCCAGGACATTTGCTGACTGAATGAATGAATAAATTGGTGAATGAGTGAGTAGTGTGACCATGTGGTATTCGGGAAGAACTTGGAGTTGGTGGGAAGAACTTGGAGTTGGTGTGAGATAGAATTGGGCCTGAATTTTGTTCTTTCTTTTTTAGTAGGTGTATGATCTTGAGAAAATTACTTAACTTTGGTTTGTTCCTTTGTTAACTGGGGACATGGACTTCCTTTGAGTATTGCTAGAAGGATTAGAACCGACCAGTATAAACTGCCTGATACAAGGGAGGTGCCATTTAAAGGCTTTTTGAACTCCCCTACTCATGCAGTGCCTGGCACCCAGTGAGCCTTTAGGAAGTATTTGATGACTGAAGAGAGCCTAGCACCATTCATCTGAGGCCATGAGTCACTGGCATACAGAAATCACACCCCCTTCAACTGGGCCACTGCTCTCAGTTGGGGAAGTCCCCAGTCTCCTGGTCGGCACATCAGTCCAACCAACCAGGTGTTTATAGTTCTCTGTGTCTATTCTGAGCATGAAAAAGATTACCTGGGAATTCCCTTCTTGAAAAGACTAGAGACTCCTACTCTAGGGCACAAGAAGCAGCTCTTGTAAGATGACAGAGCAGAGGGCTTTTCCCTGTTCTCAGCGAGGGCTCAAGTGTGGGAAAGCAGGGTGGAGTATGCAAAGTTTGAAGCCAAGGGCTATAACGAGCCTTCAGGATGAGAAGACAGTAGCAAGTATTCGCTAGGATTAGTTATTCTAGGGTGAACACCCAGGATGGGTATTCTTGGACCAGTAACTACAAGAGAAGGCACAGGAAGAAAATACAATGAGGCAGTAGCCAGCTCTGTCAAAGATGCCTGGCACTTATCCAAGCTGGAGAAGAATAGATGGATATCAAGGTCTAATCCGAGGTGGTCAAAGGAAGATCACAAAGAGGAATACCTGCAGGGCATCCAACTACAAGTATCAGGAACTCAGGCTCCAAAATAAAAGGGCTCAGTTGGAGGAAGGTAGGGTTCTTGGGTGTAAGGTAGGAGAGCCAAGCTAGAAAAGATTTGAACCAACAAAGAAAGCAAATCATTTTCTGGGCTCAGTAAGGAACTTATACATTAGAGGAGCATCCAGCCTCCATCCTCAATAACAGGCAGCCCCAACCCCTTCCTTCGTGGAAAAGTCCAGAGTGCTGGTCCTGTTCTCTGCCAGGGTAGATGATATGTTTCTACACCAAGCCTCCAGGGAACTGAATTATGTAGGTTCAGCCTGCAGCCATACACTGTAGTTAGTGAGAAGTAGAGCTAATGAAACCCAAACCAAGGTTTCATCGCCTTGGGAACCAGTTAGCCCTGCGTGCATGAAGGTGTGTTCTTAGCAGCTCATCAAATGTCACATATCGGCCACTTTTAGAGCACACTCAGGGCTTTTGTTTTGTTCGGGTCAGTGCTTGTAGGAACCTTTTTACAGGATCCCCTGAAATAATGTTTCGAAGCTGATATGGTTCTCTCTGTTCTTTAGCTAAAGATTTATCTTTCCTAAAGCTTTATGAATTGAATTCGTACCAAAAGGAATAGGCTTCCCATTGGTGCAAAATAAAAAGTTATATAGCAGATAAAGGAGCTTTGTGGTTTTATTAAAATGGTGACAATCAGCCTGTTCATTTCCTCAGACTTAACCTTGTCTCCTCAAGGCCTAATGCCCTTCTATTATGTTTATCCCTTGTGTTGACTTATATGAGCAGTGACTGTCATTGACATGGCCAGTGAAGATTAATAACATCGATGCCACTGACAGCTTGCCCAGGGGTTTGGAGCATAGAAACCAATGGATAGTAAATTGGAGGTCCAGGAAAAGGGTACAAAGAAAGGGGGTCTGGAAATGGTTGACAGAGCATCCTTCCTGGGAGTCAAGTCAACTGACTGCTGTAGTTTTGAAACCTTCTCCTCGGGGACCAGAGAGATGGCTTGATCCATGCCCCAATGATGGCTATTCATTCTCTCCCAAAGGTGTACGAAGTCCCAAATAACACCCCTGGCCACTCACCAATCAGTGGAAGCTTTGCTCTATCATCCTTCCTTATTCTGGAAGAGTAACAGCCAGCCAATTTCATTTACCTGTAGGCCTTAACTGACTTGAAATTTGAATATCTTCCCTAACAAACTTTTGATTTTTTTTTTTCCCTATTACTGTAAAGCTACATCCTTCCCACCTTTTTTCCTTTTAGGATTTCAAGACAAAAATAAACAATTTTGCTGATGCTTTTAGGATTTCTCTGATTCTTTCATTAATCTCCAGGGACACCAGTAGGCCTCTAAAGGCTTTAAAAATATTCCATTTTCTTGCCAAACTAGGAGGAAAGGAATCAAAAGAGGAAGTTAACTTTATACCAAGATGTTCATTCTTCCCTTAAAGGTTTAAGAGCTGTCATTAAGAGCTGTATTTATCATCCCCACTCACTCTTGTCCTAAAAACCAAATAAACAACCAAAAAATAACTTGATCAGTTAATTTAGATTGTTTTAACTCCCTGTAGAGCTCTGTTTGGCCCCAGTCATGTGGTAAGTGTACATCAGAAATGCTGTCTGTCTGGCGACCGTGAATACTGTTACGCTGAAAAGAAATTTAAAAAAATAAATAAATAAATAAATATAAACAAAATAAAAATATAAAAAAAAAGAAATGCTGTCTGTCAATGCTCAAGTCATCATCTTCCCCCAAGACCTCCGAGCATTGCTAAGGGGTGGCAGGAATGACTCCCAGATGTGAAAGCACTGATTCTTCACTTAGAGGAGCTGAACTGAGGTCCCCATTTGTTACATTCTGCTGTGAGGGTCTCTGCAGATTGCTACATTAAACTGTTGAGGTAGGGCCTTGTGATACACAATTAACCCAGGACAGATTCCATTCACTCAATATACATGAATATTTATATATTCATATATATATATATATATATACACATATATACACACATATATATGTGTGTGTGTATATATATGGGTGTGTGTATATATATATATATATACACACACACACACACACCCAGGTATACATAGAAGGGAGAGATAAAGGTCCTGTTAAACTTAAATGTCAGTAATTCATTCCCCTCTATGTGGAGAAGCTCTGTTCCATAATTTTGACAAATAACTAGCCATGAGAAATTCTTCTAAAATTCCAATTTCTCTGAAAATTTTCTCCCTCTTTATTGGATAGTATAGTTTCTCCCAGCCATTTAATGGAGGAGTTGTTGTTTTGTGTGTTCTTACTTCAGTAGCTTTTTTAATGTGAAAAGCAGGATAAGAATACTTTTATAAAACCTAGGCAGGTAATTAATTCTATATGTTACTAGATTTTTCTGCTGTCTTGGTTTTGCTCCATCTAAGAGGTGATCCTCTTCCTCTCTGCCTGATGAGGAAATTTTAGCAAAATAGGGAAACCATTTCCACAGGAATCTTGGAGCACTCTGAGGTGTTAGTGTAGATCCTATTAAAAGGATACATCATCAAGCTGTTGTTAGGACAAATATGCCCATTTTTTCTCTGTTTGCTAATTTAGGGAGTCCCCCAAAGTATCCTAAGCCTGCAGCTAGTGGAAGAAAAGTGAAGGGGTGACTTTTAGACAATAACTTATCCACTTCGTCTTACATGTGATAGTGCTTTGTTGCTTACAAAGCAATTTCCTAATGATTATTGCATTTAATTTTCACATAAAACCTGTAGCCTAGCCAAGGTAATTACTTTTATCCAAGTTTTAACACCAAGGAGCTGAAAATCAAGGGATTGAAGAAAGATTCTCCCAAGCTCCCAGTGTTAGTGACCCTACCGGGTGAAATTTACATGGGTCTCCTGATTCCAAGTCTGGAGTTCTTGGCAAACACAAAATGCCAAAATGTTGACAAGAGGGAGAAGCACACCAGCACAAATGAAATAAGACAAAAGCACTGTAGGTACTCACTCATTTGGTCACCTATGTTTGGTCTACATTTTATCACACATACTCAGCAAATTTTATGAGGTGCCTACTATTTGTGAAGCATTGGAGAAAACTGGTTTGAGAAATGGGCCTTCGGCTGCATGGAGTCCTAATTTATTTGTTTTCTTTTCTTAGACCTAGTGTTCAGGTAAACGTGTTCAGTTCCACTGTCTTCTCTTTACAGATGTGGACACAATCGTACACTGTAGGCAATGAATGCCCTGGGGTCTGCCAGGTCACAAGGTGGGCAGAAGTGAAGCAGGATGAGTTGAATCTTAAAGACAGAGAAGAATTTTGATGGAAAAAAGTGAGCAGAGGAAGAGAGAATTTATAAAAAATGCGTATTATATCTAACCTGGTCCAGTCACTGTGCTGGACTTACTATATTCCAATACAATGCCTGGTCTTCTAGAGCGGAACAGACAGGAAAGAAGTATAAATATAGGTAAATACAGTGTTAATTGCACTACTTCTCACCAAGCACTTCCTGATTCTTTTCCTTGTAATCCTTTCTTCCCCACCTGTCTTCCTCCTCTCTCACCAGCTACCTGTGAGCATCAGGCGGGAATGGGATGAGGTCTCAAATAACATAACCCAATCTTGGCTTGGGAGGAAGTCATATAATGGGGTTTTGTTCCACCTGCGGCTTCTAGATTTGTCATGAGTGAGTCTTTTCCACCTAAGGGAGCCGAGGTTCCCATAACTACACAGTTAACATGGGCTGTGAATGTCCTATGCCTGCAACAAAATAATGTGTCTGAGGCCTCTGTGATCCCAACTGGCTGTAAATATTTATCAGATTTTCTAGGCTATTGCTTAAGCTTCTGTTTTTCCTTTCCCTGTTTATCTGACTGATTCAGAGTCCTACTTCAGAAATGCCAGAAGATCTTGGTTCTGTATAATGGAAGGATTTTTTTTCCTCTTTAGGTCACATGTCTTTTCGCAGAGATTTTTTTTTTTAAGATTTTATTTATTTGACAGACAGAAATCACAAGTAGGCAGAGAGGCAGGCAGAGAGAGAGGAGGAAGCAGGGTCCTCGCTGAGCAGAGAGCCCAAGGTGGGGCTCGATCCCAGGACCCAGGGATCATGACCTGAGCCGAAGGCAGAGGCTTTAACCCACGGAGCCACCCAGGCGCCCCTTCGCAGAGATTTTTGTCTTAAACATCTTGAGACAGGAACTGTAAAAGACATTATTTTTGAACATTTGAATGTTGTTTTTCACTTTCTCAAAGGAGTTTGCACATGATCAACAAAGACATGTTAATCAACCCACCTACGAGATGAGAAACCCAGACTCAAAGCTGAGGGGGAGGGGCGAATCCTGGGTCCTCTAGTGTGAGAAAAAGCAGCAGAAATTAAGCTCCAATGTCTCATAAAGTGAATCCTGAATAATCCTTTTACATTTAAACGTTTTGACAGTTTTTAGGCGTGAGAGGGAGTGAGCAATTTACAAGGAGCCCAGATTATCTCTAGAGCGTTTGTTTGCTATTAAAGGGCTAAAACAAAACAAAACAAAATGAAATAGAACAAAATTCCCCTGGCTCCTCACCGCAGACAAGAAGACAAAGCTATTCTGTCAGTGGAGAGTCCTATGGCTACCCAAGTTTTTAGCTCTCAGGAACTTTAGGACTGGTCACGTGTAAGAATTAAGGATGGGAAGCAAAATGTCTTCTGGAGAGGTACGCAGACTCTCTGGGTGGTGCTGACGACAGGTGCAGCCAGCATCGAAATCATGTCACTTTGCCTGTGGGCATAGCTTTAGGCCTTGTAAAGCCCATCTATCTGTGGCTTCATGTAGAATGTTAGCTCTAAAGAGGCTCTATCTGATTTGATCTTTCTACTAATTCAAGAATTCAATTAGACACACCTACGAGGTCGTCTCATCTCCACTGGACTGTTTCTAGTGATGGAGAGCTTCCTGTTGGGCCAGGCAACTTATTTTGTGGCTAGACAGCTTTTATTGTTTGGAAATTAGTCTCTGTGTAGAGTTCAAATCCATTCCATTGAAACTTCTATCTACTGGTTCTGTTGTACACACACTAATTTGTCTTCCTCCCACATGATAATTTTTCAACCATTTGAAAGCAGTTATCAAGGTTCCCCTAAGTCTTCCCATCTCCAAGCTAAATACCTCTTGTTTTCTCAAGCAAGTCAAGTCTCAAAGGATAGAGTCTCCGTCTCCTCCTTTCCCTAGAATGGCCTCTTTGCTGTCTCTGTGACTCCAACCAACGCCCTGAGAATTAGGCACAGTATTTTAAATGGGCCCTGACCAGTGTGATGTGATGGTTAGCAATAGCCACTGAAATTTACTACTTAAAACTTCTGCCATCTAGGATTCGAATGACTATTTCAGAATCCGTTGCTAACTCAGGAAGAGCTTGTGGTGGAATGACATCACCAGCCTTGTTCCCTGAACAACTTGGAGTCATTTCTCCCCATTCAATTCCTTCCATCTTCTGAAAAACAAATAAAGAACATAAGTGAACAATTTGGTAGTTAGAACAGATGCTATCACTTCAGTTTTAAAAATATTAGATAACGTTACTGACTGCTTACTGAAGGCCAGGCGTTGGCACTGTCCTAAGCACTTTTCCTATATTAATTCGCCAAATCCTCAAAATAACCCTAGAGAATAGGTGCTGTGAAGGCTCCACTTGAAAGATGGAGAAACTAAAGCATGGAGAGTTTCAGTAATTTGCTGGAGTTCATACAACCTGTAACTAGGGGAGGGGAGATTCAAACAGGCTGGCCCAGAGCCTTCATGCTGCTTTCTAGCTGGTGAGCAGCTGGTGGTCAGTGGAAATAGACTCTTGGTCTCCTGGCTGCTAGATCCACCCTGTACTTTCCTCACCCCAGTGTGACCTTCCTGTAATGGGAAAAAGTCTTTCACTTTTGTTCCTTATGCTAGATTTTCTTTTCTTTCTTTCTTTTTTTTTTCCCCCCAAATGGAGACTCATGATCCATTAGCAGATTGTGATTCAATTTAGTGGGTAACTAGTAGCAAATGAATGAATGATGAATGAGAGAAAGAAAAGAAAGAAAGAGGGAGGGAGGAAGAAGGGGGAGTGGGTGGGGGATATCAAAGTGCATCATACTTAGCAAATTTTGTTTCATAAAATTCTTATTTTATTGTATGTGAAACAGACACACAATATACACAGCTATGTGTGTACAGTTACAATGAAAAAGTGTAGTTTTTATTGTTCCTTATGATCTAAGCAGTTTGAGAGTATTGGCCATGCCAGACTGTCCATTTCTTTGCTCCAAGGTAAAACAGACAGTAGAACACACCTCAGTCTCAGATCTGCATTCTTGATCTGCAGTCAGCAAGAACGTAATTTGCAACTAAGTTGAAAGTTGAAGCAAAGAACTTCTGAGAGCAAAGAGGTGATTGAGGACTGAAATTAAAAATAAAGAGCTGTTGTAATGACAATTGAGTTTCCTTTCAGCAGCCACATAGATTCCTAACTCCTCTCCTCAAGTAAGTCACTGCTCTTCGCGGCAAGTTATTTGCCAGAAGCAGCCAGAGAATTCAGGAAATGCTACTCTCTTTTCCTTTGTGAAGCTTGGCAAAATGACATTAATTTAGCCAGCCGTGCGGGAAGCAATTATAAATATAAATGTTTTACATATTCCTCCCAGAGGAGACTTGCCTTTTCCCTCCCTAGTAAACAGGGGATGCTTAGACTCGTCCTGTCCCTGGTGACCTTACTTGTATCTTTTTTTTTTTTTTTTTTTTTTTTTTTTTTTTTGCTTTTTACCCCTCAGTGTAGCACTGGCCTTAATTGAGGTAGTAATACTGAGCTTGTTGGATTGTCATGAAGTTTCATTTGTATGCATAAAAGACCCCCTCGGTGCTCAGTTAGGAATCATAAGGAGTAATAGAAAATTATTATGTTGATTAATTATAGGCACATAGAATTTCTGTCAGCTATGTCCACAGTGATATGCAGATTGTAGACTTAAAAATATTAACTCTGCATGGTTATTTCCAGAGTCATCTTAGGCATTTGGAAAAACACATTCATTCAATTAAATAACGCATAGGAATGAAGCAAGTGTAGTACACAAATCTCCATGAATCAACAAAGGGCCATCAAGAGAATCTAAATGGATTTCAGCTACTGAGAACAGAAGATCATTTAGACCCAACTCACCGTTGAAAACATGAGTGAAAAATTATGATTTCACATCAGACGCCATGGATAGAAGTCTTTAACCGAGTCATGGAGAATTTTGAAAAATTAAGATTAGCAGAAAGTACCATGAATTTTGAATCTCTTTTCTTCCTCTCTAAGTTTGACCCTCAAATATAGTAGGCATTCATGTGGTGTTCAGTCTTCTCTGTGATTATGGTTGGGGCACGAATTGGCAGTAACCTTTGACAGAGGAAGTGAAATGGCTGCCGGAGGTGCCACCGCAAGTTGCTGGAGAAGGTAGTTGGACTCACACATGAGCGCTCTTTCCACAACCCCACGCTGCCTCCAAGTAGGAAGGTGACAGTGGTGTTAGGATGTAATCTCTCCAAAAATCACCATCTTTTCTTCCAACTGGACAAGTGGTGAAGTATTTTAGGGTGACTTACAAACTTAACAATGTAGTGTGCAGCATATAATTCGAGGACCAAATGACTTCTCTCCAAAGGAACTAAAATATTTAGTTTTAGTTATTTTAGTCAATGAGAAAAAAAAAAAAAACATTTAGGATGCATTATAAGCTATTCGTTAATATCAAGTAGCATATCCAAAGACCTTTTTAAAGAGATTTGGTATAATACATAATCTAATGGCGGAGCCAAAATCAATTCCCCAATTCTCCCCACCCTCCTTATCCACATGCCCTGATACGAACACCATCAGTCTGTCAGTGAAAGCATTGGAGAGGAACGTCCCCTCATGGCTGGGCTCTGTGGGTACGCCATTCCTGTAACATTTGATCCTCTTATCATGGCTGATTGTCACTTACTTCACTGACTACTCCAGCGGGTGGGATGAGCAGGGTAGGATGGAGCGGATGATGGGAGCAGCCTCTCAGCACATGGAATCTTTGAATCAGAGTTGAAAGGTGTCTGGGAGGTCCTCTGTTCCGACTTCTCATCTTGTGAAGAACTGCCTCTGACAAAAGGATATTCTCCCTCTTCTAAAACTTCCAGTAGCTTCTTCCATTTCCATACCATTCTGATTTTCAGTGGAACACCTTATGTTTAGCAGAAATCTGTCTCCTGGTACCTTTCACCCATTAGCTTATTTCTGCCCACCAGAACAAACAGTCTAAGTCCATTCCTTCTTCCACGCCATGGTCTTCAGTATATTGGAAGAGAACAGTCATCCTCCATTCTCCCCACTCTCCATCCAAACTTTGATTCTCCAGGCTGAACATCCGTGTTCTTCTTGCTGTTAACCTCATGCCCTTTTCATCACCATCCTTCTTTGTGTTCCTGCTCCTCTACTATGCTTTGTCAGTGTCCTTTCTCGGTACTCTTTGCTTACAGATATTTCAGCAGCTATCAATCCACCCAACTGTACCATCATCACACACACACAAGGTTCTATCAAAACTGTGAGGCTTTATCGGAAATGTTTACCCAGCTGTCGCCCAGAGCGTGTTGGCTCACTCCTGTTGGGAGTCCGCTTCGCTTCTGGCTGGGCAGCTGTGCACTTGTAACTCTTGATTTTCTGCCTTTTGCAGAAGAGTGCTGTGGAGGTTGAGATTGTGTTTGAGCTCCAGAGCTGGTGTGTTTCTCTGCTTTTAAGTTCTGCAAGGTCCACTTGGGGCTATTTAAAACCCACATTGTTGAGTTATATCCCAGTCCGTGGCCTTGAAACTCACGGCAGGCTGCTTCCCTCTCCCAAACTGTGGGCCGAAGCTTCGGGGCATCTCTGCGTTTGAGAAAAGACAATCTGGGACTTTCTGTATATTAGAAAGGGTGAAGATCTAAAGCCTTTGTGGAGACAATATGGTGTTTCTATTGATCCGTGTGAGTTGAACATATGGAGGCTCCGAGAAAAAAAGTCTGCCCTATTTAGCGACCCGGGGCTGATGAGAAGGTGTGTTACAAATCCGTATTCCTCCCAGCATGCGGTCTGGGACACATTGGCTCATTTTACTGATGAGTTCCTCGAATCAAGCAGGGGCCATCATCTCTTACCAGTTTATGGCATTAATTGAGTTGTGTGAGAAACGTTGCAGGCGCGTCTGTGCAAGGGGAAAAAAACAAGGAAACGCTGTTCCTGCTCTCGGAGAATAGGGAAATAGAGAAGAGGGAGCAGACGGGTAACTGGCAGCAGAGGAACACGAGCAGATGTATGGTGGTAAAACAAGGTCATCTTGGAGATGGAGGTGATGTGGGAAGACAGTCCTGAGCGGTGAGATTTGCCTCTGAGTTATGGTGACCATATTCACTGAACAAGACCCATGGCCTGAGAAAGGATTTTAATGTACTTCGAGGGGTGCCGAATTAGTAAAGTTTGTATATTAAAAGGCTGAGATTTCTAGTACATGCCAGGGTTCTATGGAGGCAGTAACTGAGGATATCAGCTGTTGTAGAAAAAAGCTGGTGGGTACAACCCAGTCCTAGTGCCCAGACTTCTGGGAGGAGCAGACTTCCTGACAGGAAACTCAGGTGAGCTACTAACTCAAGGCAACATGGTGCCTGTAACCTAGCGTGGCTCGAAGTGTAGAGATGGCCATTTAATTGTCCCTTCACGTTCTTTTCTGGGTCCCACAGCAATGACCCATAGTGATCAAGGGCCTTTTTAGCAACACCATTAATTGAGTCTGTATATTTATAAATCATAACCTTTGTTTTTATTTTCTTTTTAAGTAGGCCCCATGCCTAGTGTGGAACCCAACACAGGGCTTGAGCTCACAGCCCTGAGATCAAGACCTGAGCTGAGATCCAGAGTCAGACACTTAACCAACAGAGCCACCCAGTCACTCCTATAAATCATAATCTTTAAACCAGGGTGTAATATCAACCACTTGTGAGTTTCCTAGAAGGAACACAGAAATACAGTGAACGTATGATGAGAATGTGGATGGCTAGCCACTGCATTCTCAATTTTGGTACACATGAGAATCACTTGGGAAAATTTAAATATAGATAGATGATAGCTAGATGCCCTGTCTCTAAACTCCAATTTAGTATGGCTGGAGTGAGACACAGAATGTTAGAATTTTAATGAGCCCTCCAGGTAAGTCTGCTGCAGGATCCCAGGTCTACAATCTTCAGAATATTAGCTAGAACGAAATGTCTTCAGGGGCCCCAATTTCCCGCATTTCTGGAGCCTGCCTCCGGGATTCGTCCTGCCTTCTCACGGTCTGTGCAAGGGCTCCAGGTTCTACTGTACAGAATCTTGCGGAGCATAGTTTGGAGCAGAGTAAATTCCTTTTAGGATTATAGGATTAGGAAGCTGAAAGGTGATTCAAATTCTTGATTAAACAGAGAGAAGGAAACAGGAGGGGAGGCTCCAGAGCCCGCACATCACTTCAATGTGTTTTCTCTGTAATTAGAGGAAGTGATTGCAAAATATTTGAAAGGATTAAATGCTCAGAGAATATAGTGATCAAATAACATGAGATGCCGCATTCTTTAAAATGATCACTGGCTCGGCTTTGCACGTGTTGTGGAACTGCTGTCACTTACTCCTCGATACTCATGGGATGCATGCCCGGACGGAAATGCTCTCTGCCACGAGTTTGGAGAGACAGCCCTGGGTGTCACATTGGGAGACACTGGGTTCTAGTTTGGGGTCGTCCACAAAATTCTTTTCTCTTTGGTAGACCTACAACAGTAGGGGCGCCTGGGTGGCTCATTCAAAGTGTTTGCCTTCAGCTTAGGTCATGATCCAGGGTCCTGGGATCGAGCCCTGCATCGGGCTCCCTGCTCAGTGGGGAGTCTGCTTCTCCCTCTTCTTCTGTTCCTCCCCTGCTTGTGTGCATGCTCTCTCTTTCTCTCTCTGTTAAATAAAAAAATAAATCTTAAAAAAAAATTACAACAGTAATGCCTGCCATGTCTGGCTTCACTTTGGCCTTTACTGATAACCTACTAATTCAGCAATAATTTACAGAGAAGCTATTTTAAAACCTCTCTGGGACAAGGAGGGCAATTTTTTTTTAAATATAAATAATCATGTTTATTGAGTGGCTTCCACATGCTTTTTTGGGAATACGGAGATGCATTTGTCTGCCAAGAAGATAACAGGGGCTAAAGGGGGACATAGTTCAGGAATGTTGGAAATAGACTCTGTGTGGTTTCTCAAGAAAGAAGATTCCATCTCCAAAGGAAACCTGCAGTCATTGGCTGTCGCAGTGCCCCCTGGCCATGGTGGATGAGCCTGGGGGGTCGGCCACGCAGGGGAGAGTTCCAGACCTCAGAGCCAGTCAGGTCAGAAGTGGGTGCTTGCTCAGGTCAGGGGAATGTGGCTGCTGAGGTCACACAGAGCCCTGCACTGAGAAGGCCCCACCCTTGGTTGGATGCTCTGCTCCCATTGTGAAATTCTTCATAATTTTGGAACAAGAAGCTTAAACATTTCATTATGCGTTAGGGGCACCTGGGTGGCTCAGTGGGTTAAAGCCTCTGCCTTCGGCTCAGGTCATGATCCCAGGGTCCTGGGCTCGAGCCCCGCATCAGGCTCTCTGCTCAGCAGGGAGCCTGCTTCCCCCTCTCTCTCTGCCTGCCTCTCTGCCTACTTGTGATCTCTGTCAAATAAATAAATAAAATCTTTAAAAAAAAACACAACAAAAAACATTTCATTATGCATTAGACTCCACCAACCACGCACCCAGTCCTGATTCAGACTCTGTGTGTCCTTGGGCAAATCACTCGACCCCTGTGATCTAGAAGGGACTCGGAATCCATCTGTATGATTGTGATGGTAAAATATGAAAATATATATGAAGTGCCTTATTTATGGAAGATATTTAATGCTATGTGGAAAGGAAGAAAGGAGACCAGCACTGGAGATGGCCAGCTTTTTCTCTAACAGGCCAGATAGTAAATATTTTAGGCTTTGCAGGCTCTTCTGTCTCTGTTGCAAGCACTCAGCTCTGCCATTGTAGTCTGAAAGCAGGCACAGACAATACATAAATGAATGGGAGCAGCTGTGTTTCAGTAAGACTTTATTTAGTAAAACAGATGGTCATAATTTGCTGACCTCTGGACTAGAGGCTAGGGAAGTAGAAGACAAAGAAAGCTGAGACGAATAGACCAGTCCTTTCAGAGTATGGTCCCAGGACATGCGGCATCTCTCCCACCTGTTAGAAATGCCTGTTCTCGGGTGTTACCCCCAGATGCTGTATGTGGGAATGGGGCCCAGCAATCCAGCACTCTGTGTTTAACAAGCCTTGCAGATGATTTTGATGCGTCGCTCATGTTTGGGAGCCCCTTCTCCTAAAACAAAGAAATTCAGCAGTCCAAATGTAAAGCAAAGAGTAAACATAAGAAGACACCAGCACCAGATTGTGGATGATTACAAAGGCGTGTATCTTGATGCTGCCTTATGATGCTGAGTGCACCTCAAATGTTCCTCCCATTGATCCTTGGCCCCCAGCCTGGGATCCATGAGAGAATAAGGTCTTACAGAAAATGATTTGAGTGACTGACTCTTCTCCGTTCTCCCGAAGATGATACCTATAGCTGGTACCATGCTAGAGCCATAGAAGAACAATTAACACAGTACACACAGTGAATGTCTTGGGGCATTTGTTTTCAAAGAGTGGTCTCCAGCCCAGGGGCAACAGGATCACCTGGGAACTTGGTAGAAATGTGCCTTCTCAGGTTCCAGTCCAGGCCTACTGGGGTAGTTGTAACTGACCCTGCAGGTGATTCGGAGCACACCCAAGTTGGAGAGCCACTGGGTTAGGGCACTCAGGCTTCATTCTCAATCCTGCTTGCAGAAGGCTGCCACAACCACCCTGTGTAGGAGATTGGCTGGGTATTGAAATGATGGCTCCAGGCATTTGGACAGGACCAGGAGGAAGGGTATGGATTTGAGGCCTCCCCAGTGTGAGTCCAGGGCCCTTTGTATTCCCTGTCAAGTAATACTAGAAACAATCCCAATCCCTCCTCTGCCCCATGTTTTAATTTAACACATGAATCCACTTAACTCCACAAAGGCTATAAAGTGCACATGGGTCTTAAATACATAAAACTGAACAAAACTGTTTAATCTGACACCCTGAGAAGATTCCCCTTCCTCACTTGAGCTAATACTGTTATTTTAGGTTAATTCTCTTGCTTTTGGGGGAATTAGCTGCCTCTCACTTTGATAGGTTCCCCCCCCGCTTCCCCTCCCGGCATGAGGATTCATCCCTGGGTCTGCATCCATGCGTAGCACCAACTGTTCTGTGCTCTTCTGTCTGTTCTGGGATGAGACTGGACTTTCGTTGTCCTTTGCTCAAACAGTAGCAATGACACCGAAAAGCTGAAAAAATTAAATAAATACATAAGCCCAGCAGGAGATAGACTTTGGAGATTCTAGCTTTTAAGGTCAAATAGACCCATCGCATGAACTGAGTCTTGTCCTGATCCTTTGTGTTTCTTGCATCATGTTTGGGGCGGGGGAGTGACTTCTGGGCCCTGGAGGGGCAGCACTTCAGCTCACAGTTATGTGGGAGGCAGCCTTTTCCTCTTGGCTGAAGCTTTTAGTGGAGATGGGAGTAATGAAGGTGGAGAAGCTGGTAACATGACCCCTTGCCTGTGGCATTTAGCCCACTGAGTAGGCCTGGAAAGATCGTGAGGATTGATGTAGCCCATCTCCTAGAATCCACCTGTCCTGTAGTAATAGCCCAGCATTTACTACACTCGATGCATAAATATGCTGCATGTATAAACAATATGGAGAGATCTGATACTGGGCTATCTGCTCTGCAGGAATTGTGACTTGACCAATTAGAAACAGTACCCAGGGGACAAGCATTCCTAGTAGTATGGACCATTGAGAACCACCACTTCTCCTCTTTCATTCTTTCCCCAGCAATTATATATCTTAATATATCTTTTTTATTCTCATAGGAAATGTTCGTTCTCCAGTCACTAACTCACTTATAAAACCTAGTTATCCTGACTCAAGTCCATTTCATGGGCTCAAGTCCTTCTGGAGCTCCATAGTTCACTATGGTAGACACTAGCCACAGGCAGCTATTTAAGTTTGAATTAATCAAAATTAAGTAAGATTTCAGTTGACCTTGAACAACAAGGGGTTAAGAGTGCTGAGTCCTCACATGGTCCAAAATGCATGTACAATCTTTGACTTCCCCAAAACTTAACTACTAATAGCCTACTATTGACTAGAAGCCTTACCGGTAGTATAGTCAATCAACACATATTTTGTATGTTACATGTATTGTATGCTGTGTTCTTGCAATAAAGTAAGCCAGAGAAAAGAAAATGTTAAGAAAATCATAAGGAAGAAAAACTACATTTACAGTACTGTACTGTATTTATTGAAAGAAAAATGTGTGTGTAAGTGGACCCGTGCAGTAAAAACTTGCGTTGTGCAAGGGTCAACCATAGCCTAGTTCTTTAGTCACAGTAGACATGTTGAAAGTAGCCAGTAGTTAGATGCGGCTTATGTCCACCCCCTTAGACAAGGTAGATGCACAACATTGACCTCACTGCGGAAAGCTCTGGAACTCTTCCCTCACCTTCATCTCTCCCTCTCTCTCTTCTCTCTCTCTCATGCAGGAGTCTCATGCAAATTCTTCTGTTCTTTCCTTCCTTCACTTCTAACCAACATGTGTATTAGGCATTCATTTGTACATAATATAGTGCGACTAATTACTAACACTGTTTGCTATGTGTCCATTTTAGTATGAATAAAACCTTTCAGCTAAATTGGGTTGGAAGCAAAGAAAGTAGAGGCGGAGATAGAGTAGACGAGGGCTGGGTGGAGGTGGGTGGGGAGCCATCATGGCCTTTGAGTTGCCCCAAATCATACCTGGTAAATAGCCAATTTCTAACCATTATTTTCCTATGAAAATGTTGAAAAATACAGAAAATTCGAAAGAGTATGATGAACATCCATATACTATTTACCATCAAAATTTACCAAAGGTGATGATGTATTTGAGAAGTAGGTGGCAGGCAGCCTGACTGCTTACTGCTACCTGCTTCAGCATGCATCTCCAAGCAGCAAGGGAAGTCCTGTACAGACCCGTGTTACCGTTACTACACACACAAAATGAACACGCAGTCCACATCAGGTAAACGTTTACTCACACCAGATATTTCCACCATTACCATTCAGTCCGTGTGAAAGATGAGTTTGGGGTGCATGATGCAGATTTTGTTTCCCTCCTACTCTGGGCATTGCCTCTCTGATACGTATACACCTGTGGTCTCACTCAAGGAGACCAGAGGATGTCATCTTCCTTTGGTTGCCCCTCCATGTCAAGGAGAAGGTGTATACATACATCACTCTCTGATTTTGTCGACAGTGTGGGTCCCCTTCACTTCCCAGCCATCCTGGGAGAGAGCTTGTAAACCAAGCTACAGGGAGCCCAAGGGAGGACATCCGGGAGGTGACTCAGATGATGAGAGAGAGAAACAAAGAAATGCAAGGAGCAGCACTTGCCCTCAAAGACTTTATGAAGGCCAGGCCTTTGTCGTGGACGGATACCATTACCATTGTCCCCATAACACCTGTCACTCACTCTCTTTTCTGCTCAGTCAGCTTCCTGCACCCTCCTTGGCCCCCGTGCTTAGCACAGACTAGCCACAAAATAAATGCTTATTGAAATTAAAATCTTAAAACAACCATCAGAACAAATCCATCTGATGTCGCATGGTAAGTGCTCAATGAATACCGTATTCCTTAAATTGATTGATTTATCAATCTCCTTTCTGGAAACTCTTTGACACTTAATACCTGCACTGCTTATTTGATGGTCTGAAGTTGTTATTTAATTCTTGACATTTCATTTATTTTTCCTTATATATAGCTTGCCTCCACATTAAATTATAAGGTCTGTTGGGCCAGGAGCTGTGTCTTCTAATTCTTATTATCCTGCATAAAACCTGCTTCAGTGCTGAGTCTACAGCAGGCTACCCAGACATATGTGCTGAATGGATAAATGGATGAATGAATTAGCAGAATTGAATTTTATAAACAGGAAATACAATTACTTGAGAGACCAGGTTTAGTGTGGATCTCTGGTACAAAATCTATGACACTACCTCTGTTTAGGAGATAAGGGTGAAATGAACAGCCCCTTTTTCGTTTAAGCATAAGATATCTGGACTTCTGACAACATGGGTACACAAAACACAACACAAACACAAAGCTACCCATGGCTCCATGCCTGGGGGTCAGTGCTCACCTCTTCTTGTCTAGGCATTTGTAGCTTTTGTTCATTTTGCCTTAAATACCCAGCTCTTGCAGGTGTAACACCGCTGGTTTACATGCCCTCCTTAGAGCATTTTTCTCATGTTGAAAGATGCCAAGTTGCATTATAAATGAGGCTTGTATTAAAAAAAAAATCCTCCCCAAATTTAAGGCCATTTGTAGAAAATTAACAATGCAAAATCCTATAATTATTTGAAATTAGCTAGGCACACAGGCAGAGTCTGGACAGGTAATTCAAAAGAAAACCTGGTTATTTATATTAGTTAGGGTAGACTGGACGGACTAAACAAATACGTGACAGTTCACGGCCAAATGTTCCTGGTCAGTGATTAGTACCTCTCTGTGTAGTGATTCAGGGATCCAAGCTCCTCCCATCTTGTGGCTCTGCCATCTGCTAAGGTCTTATCTCCTTGAATCAAATTAGAAAAACAAGGAAAAGGGGCATGGCAGAGGGCATCCATTTCTCGAAATACTTGTTTGAGAAATGGCACACATCTCTTCTGTTCATATGCCACTTGCTAGAATTCATTCTGGGGGCCATCTAACCAAAGGGAGTCTGGAAAATATAATCTAACAGCATGCCCAAGCAAAAGATGATGTTTTTTATGAAGAGCGAGCAATCTTTGATGCTAAGTTGTAGGTGACTTCCACGTGGAAAGGGTAAAAGGAAAATATAAGCCTCATGAACAGAAATATCAGGATCTGTGGTAAGAAGGGCAGTAGCTTCAGGAAAGTACACAGGTCCAGCAGTGGCCAGGTACCGCATTTAAAGGGTGATCTGAAAAACCAGCACTAGAGCAGAAGAGGACAAGCCAGATGGTGGGAGTCCAGGAAGCCTGTCTAAAGGAAAGGATGAGTAAAACTAGAGACCTTTTTCCTGGGCAGGAGAAGGGTAGGAACACAGTGGTGATGGCCAAAGCTCTATTAGGAGAGGAAGCTGGCATCCTTTGGGGAGTTCCAGAAGCTTGAATGTTCACTCTTACAGAATTTAGAAGTGTGAGAAATATGTATCCCCAGGTCCTATCACATCACCTAGAACATCTTAGACATTCAGTAAATATATATGTATGGAATTAATTAGTTAATTAATTACTAGAACCCAGATTTCCATGCTGGGTCCTGAGAGAGTTCCCTGACAAGTAAAAGGCTCTAATAATACCAAAGGCAAGAGGACTTAGCTGGGCATACCAGGAGTGCAGAGATGCCTCAACGAGACCCAGCATTCAGTGTTCGGCATCCCCTCGCTGCGGCCCCTCCAGCTCTGATCCAAGGTCTCATCATCCCAGATAGGCTTTTCCGAGATTCTGTGTTACAGCAGGCACTAGAACTCTGGCCAAGGTCAGGAGGAGTCACACAGAAATGAATTGACTTGGAGATGTGACAGAGGAGTTTCTCAGAACTGGAAAATGCTTTGGGATAACTCTTCCAGCCCCTTCCTTCCGAGCTGATGCTATCGTGGGCTGTGGTTTAGGATTTTCTCTCTCCAGACTTTGAACTGCGTTGCCTCAGCATGGAAGCACTCAGAGCCAGTGCTCAGAGTCAGCGGCTGGCCGACCTTGCCTTTCCATGTGCCCTTGCACCAATCCTGTGGACCAGAGAGGTCAGGCGCCATGTGATGAAACCTCCGAATCTGACTTAGGGAGTATCCAGGCTTTGTGTAGATGGGGTCATGTAGATGGGGTCACTAGCACCAAGACTCCAGGAGACACTGGAAGTCTCTGCCTTTCCAGCTGAGTCTGGAGACTGGTTGTGATCCTTGGAACTTACTTAAGAGGAGGCTGAAACACCAAAATTGTACTCTTGAGAAGGCTCCAGGGAAGTGGCTAGGGGCCACCTTCTCCCTCTTCTGATAATGGCCTCAGCAACAACTGAGTGACTAGCATCCACTCTGTCTTTTCTCAGTGTTCTTCACGTTCTTAGCAATTTTTTTTAAAGATTTTATTTATTTATTTGACAGAGAATCACAAGTAGGCAGAGAGGCAGACAGAGAGAGAGGAGGAAGCAGGCTCCCTGCTGAGCAGAGAGCCCGATGCGGGGCTCAATCCCAGGACCCTGAGATCATGACCTGAGCCGAAGGCAGAGGCTTAACCCACTGAGCCACCCAGGCACCCCATCTTAGCAATTTTTTTACCAAGTTAGTTCACCAGGTGAGATTTGAAGGGAGAAAATACTTCCACAAAGATAAAATTTTAGACAAACTACTCTTCAGATCTCACTTTCATCAAGAGAGACTGCCAGAGCACAGAAAGAAGTGGCCTTCTTTTTTTTTTTTTTTTAGAAGAACGAAGAAATGCAATATAATAAGAAGTGTCCCAAATTGTGTTAGGAACTTAAATTTGCCTGGAACTAATATAAAATTAGCTTTATATGTTTATTCATAGCTCTCTTTATTGTAGACGTGATTTTAAATGGCTTCAAAGAGAGACAAAACAAGATAGGAAACATGAAAAGACACAAAAGAAGAATATGAAAATGGGGATATAAATTAATTTAAGTGGCCAGAAGTAGTCTAATCCTGTTTGCGTTGTCAGGTCAATGATTCTGTGATCCTGGTAATTCTCTTAAGCTCTTACTTTGCTTTTAATAACAGATTTAATGAGGTATAATTACAAACTATAACATTCACCCTTTTGAAGTATATGATTCAGTGATTGTTAGTATATTTGCAGATTTGTGCACATCAGGCTTTTTAGATCTAATTCCAGATCTATCTAATTCCAGAACATCTTCGTAATTTCTACCTCCCTTAAAAAAAAAAAATCCTCTATCCATAAACCATTACTCTTCCTTCTCTACCCTCTTCAGTCCCTAGCAACAACTAACCTACTTTCTGTTTCTAGAACAGCCTATTCTGGACAATTCTCATGAGTGGAAACACACAGTACATAGCCTTTTGTGTCTGGTTTCTTACACTTAGCATAATGTTTTCAAGGTTTATTTGTGCTCTAGTATGTATCAGTAGTTCATTCTTTTTTATGACTACATAATATTCCATGGTAAGGATATACCACATTTTATTCATTCAACAGCTGATGGACATTTGGGTTATTTTCACTCTGGGATTTCATTAAAAATGCTGCTGTGAGCAGTTATGTATATGTTTTATGTGAACCTGTGTTCTCACTTCTCTTGGATATATACCTTGGAGTGGAATTGCTAGGTCATATGGTAAATATGTTTAGCCTTTTGAAGAAGTTCCAGGCTGTTTTCTAAAGCAGGTACAACACTCATAACATATGAGGATTTCCATATCTCCATATCCTCACCATCATTTGCTCCATCTTCTTTATTATAAGCACCCTAATAGATATGATGTGGCATCTCATTATGATTTTGATGTGTATTTTCCTAATAGGTGATGATGTTGAGCATCCTTTTTTTTTTTTTAAGATTGATTTATTTATTTGAAAGAGAGAAAGAGCATGTGAATGGGGGAAGGGGCAGAGAGAGAATCCTCAATCAGACTCCCCGCTGAGCACAGAGCCCAGTGCACACAGGGCTTGATCCCTGGACCCGGACTGAGATCATGACCTGAGCCAAAGTCGAACACTTAGGCGACTGAGCCACCCAGGTGCCCCATTTTTTTTTTTTTTTTTAAGATTTACTTATTTATTTGAGAGAGGGGGGAAGAGTTGAACATCTTTTCATTTGCTTTTGGCTACATGCATATTTGGCAGGGGAGGAATGCCTATTCAAGTCTTTACCCATTTTTAAACGGAGTTACTTTTGTAACTGTTGTATTTTATAGGAAACATTCCAAAATATAAGTCTCTTGTCATATCTATGAGTTGCAAATATTTTCTCTCATTCTGTGGATTGTCCTTTTATTTTCTTGATGGTTACCTTTGAAGCACAAAAGTGTTTAATTTTGATGAAGTCCAATTTATTTGCTTTTTTCTTGTTGCTTGTGTTGTAGTGCCCTACCTAAGACAGCTTTGCCTAACCACAGATGGGGAAAATGTTCTTTTATGTTTTCAAGAGTTTTACAATTTTGCTGTTACTTGTATATCTGTGGTCCATTTGGGGGTAACTTTTACATATGGTATGAAGTAGGGATCCTACTACTTCTCCTGTATGGGCGGTGTATACAGTTGTCCCAGCATCATTCATTGGAACGAGTTGTCTTCTGCATTGTATTACCTTAGCACTTTTATCTAAAGTCAATAGGCAATACATGTAAGAGTTTATTTCTGGACAATCAGTTCTTTTCTATTGATCTTTAGTTCAATACCATGCTTTCTTGATTTCTGTAGTTGGTAGTAAATTATGAAATCAGGAAGTATGAGACTTCCAACTTTGTTATTTTTCAAGATTGTTTTAGTTATTCTTGGTGCCTGACATTCCCAAAGGAATTTTTGGATCAGCTTGTCAATTTCTGCCCTTCCCCCCCCCAAAAAAAGGGCTGTCCTAGGTTTTTAGGCCTCCATTTTCTCATCTGTTTAAAAAGATCTATGATCTGTGTCCTGTGGAGTTCTTGTGCAACCCTGCAGGACATGATCTTGCTTTAAATGTTAAAAATACTAAACTTATTAAAAAGAAATACTAAACTAATTTTAATTACTCATTTTCAGAAAAAAAATCTGCTTTTGCCCTTTTTATTATCTTCGCATTGTTAAGTCATGACTGGTCTAATTGTTGTTCTGCTTCTGGACTCCTTGGAAATGATGATGCCTTCCAGTTTACACAGGACCCAAGATGCTACTAGGTCCCTCTGTTAGAATCCCTAAGTTCTGAGTCTGTACAGGGAAATGGTCTCACCAGCCTGAAGGTGGGATGGGTTACTATCAGGAAAGAGAGAAGGGAGGAGCAGTTGGAGGGAAGGAAAAATAAGGAGAAGTGGAGAGCTAGCGGTGCCTAGAGAATTAGACCACAAATAGGTCTGTATCTTGAAAGGTTGGTGTCTGGAGAGTGGGTCCGCGTGCAGAGCATTTCCCTGTTCCCTGAAGACTCCACCCAGCTGTGCGGGGGAAGCCCATTATTAGAATATATCAGAATCCAAGGATCCAGTCTGTGGATGTGTGCTTGTCTGCCTTTCATTTTGATTGCAGACTCCCAGTGCAAGCCAGAGCAGTGAGACAGGGGAGACCATCTCGGTCAAGGCCCAAGGCTGTGAGGTTTTCTCATGCAGGCTGCCCTTCTGAACTTGGAATGAAGTGGCATAGCCTTCCTGCTTTGGGGCTGGACTTCAAGTGACGGGAAGCTGAGAGCAATCCAACCACAACTCTTCTCCCTTCTTCTTCCTACGATTTAGAGAAAGTAATGTTAGCATCACAGTTACAGCAGCTAAGTTTATGGAAGGTAGGACATTCTGTTGTGTGCTTTGTATGCCAAATGCTCTTTAATTATAGCCACAGCCCTATAAAGTCAGTGCGGTTACTATTGTCCCCATCTTCCAGATGATAAAACTGAGGCACGGACAGGTGGTCTCTTATGTCAGAATTATAGAGACTTAAAGGAAACATGTCCAGGATTGCTCTGAAAGGCACTATATCAGAGTTTTCCAGGCATTCTTTTTCTTGTCTCTTTTGGGTTAAATGAAAATTTATCACTTTATCTATCATGGTGATCGGAGAATCAGCTTTCAGTTCTCAGAAATTGGAAGACCGTCAAGGTCTAAATCCCATGGCTCCAAAGAAACATGTTCCAAGTCTCCTCCAGACCACACTCTGCTCTCCTTTCTCGGAATTTCCATCATGTTTATAGAAAGCAAACGCTGACTTCACAACCACCGGGTGAGGCGGTCGGTCGGGAGTCTGCGAGCACCTGCCTCCTGGGTTTTCATCAAGAAGATGAAAGGAGCTGTTTCCTGGACGACCCAGAGCCTATACCTGCTGACTGATTCCCCCCGGAGTAAACTGAACTGGACTGAAATTCTGCCCCATGTTTGTTAAAGAGCCATGGTCAGATATCCGTGGGGCAGGCAGGGGTCCTGCCCAGGACAGTCAGAGGTACTTGTGACAGCAAAGCCTTCCTGTCCTTGGCAACGCTTCTGCTCCCTGAGGAAAGGCCATCTCTTGCCCCTGATGCCTGCCAGGAGACAGGGGTTTTGTTTGTTTCGTCCAAAAGCGCGCGCAAGAGCTGCTGGTTTGATCTGATGCTGTCGGCGGCCAGAAGGGGTCACTTCTCCCGTTAGATCCCATCTAGTGCCTCTTCACGGGGAACTCTAGCCAGTGACTCCTGTGGGTTTTGTTTACAGGCCTCGGGGTTGCCCCCCGCCCCCTCCCCCCTCCCCATCCATGGGGCACCATCTTTGCAATGATGGGGAAGGTGACGGGTGGTGTTGGCACTTGGCTTCTTCCCCTCACACCCCTGCATGTGGCCCCGTGCTACCGCTTTATAACACGGGCCGTCCGAAGGTGTGATTTCTTTTGAAAAGAAGAAGAGTGAAAGCGAGTTTCCATAAAATCAAAACGCCACTGGGCCTGGCCCTGAATTAGAGGGGAGGGGAGGGAAACTTTGTGTCTGTGACAAGAGGCATTTTGGGCCACTGTGATCACCCCTGTTGTCCGTGGCTCGCTGCGGCTGCAGCTACCAAAAGGCCCCCAGCCCCCGAAGCAGGACCTGTCTTAGAGTGCAGAGCGAGGCAGGGAATCGAGAGCTGAAGGGCTCTTAGCGAGCCATTGCTGTGCCCTCTCGCCCTACAAATGATGTTCTCCGATGAGGAAAACTAAGTGACTTCCGAAGACTCTCCACAGAATCCAGGTTAGAACCCCGAAGCTGCTCCTGCTGCCTGCCAGCCAGCTGTTTTCAGAGCACCTCCGAGTTTTGTTTTGCTTCTTAACAGATCGGGAGCCCTTCATTCAGGCTGACGATGGCTCCTTCCTGAAAGCTAGCTTCCCCTCAGCCCCTTTCCCTTACTAGGAGTGGGCTCAGAAACAAAGAGCTTTATCTAAGGCAAAGCAATTGCATTGTTTAATTTGGAGAAGTTGAAAACAGGTCTCACTGAAGGTGGAGAAATGATGCCACCCACCCGGGGCTCCCGCCATGAGGTGGTAATGGTCTCCCAGCTCTGCTTCTCCTGCCTAAATTCTCCCAGCACACCCAGACCTTCCTATGAGCCTCTCTGAGCTCGCCGGAGAGGTTCTTTAGCATCGAGGGCCAGCTCTACACTGTGCAGCTTCCCGTATCTTTTCTCTAGTAGACTCACTCACCATTGCCTAATATGCTGGGGACCGGGATAGATGCTATGGATGAGGCACAGATTTATAGGCAAGTGTCAAAGCTCATGCCTTGAGTTTCTTGGGGCCCCTGCCCTCAAGGCTGTCTCGTGGTTAGATTCAAGTGTAAACTTCCTAATTCAACCATTGGCAGTGTGGGTGTCCTGAGGAAAGAGAGAAGTGGACGGAATATGTGGGGTCAGCTTCACGGAACACCGAGGATGGAGGCAGGTTAGGACTGAAGGGTGGCGTGTGTGGCGGGAACACTGAGTGAAGGAAGGGCCTGGTTAACAGAGAGGAATGCTCTTGGAAGGGCTAGAGCAGGAAAGAAAGTGGGTTTTCTGCACTCCAGCAAGGGAAGGGCTGGACCATGAGCTCACCCTGGCTGCCCCTACCTATTCAAATTAGAGCCTCATGGTGCCATGAAGCAGTAAGTAGAATGTGAGTCCCTGCCATAGTCAGCCGGGAACTGTATGTTGTTTTCAGTGTGCTCCCGCAGACATCTCCGAAGGGCCCACCGCTGGCCACGTGAAGGTCGGGGGACATAATACTATGGTTGGAGCCATTCCATTTTTAGTTAACTAAGGAGACTTGATTTCATTGACTCATTTTCTGTTTTCACCCTCCCTCTGCTCCTTTCTAAGCCTTTTGTAATATGGAACTTGCATGCTGTTCTGGTGAGCTTAAAAAAACCATACAGGGTTCAGGACGGGTTCCCAAACCTGGCCTTGTGGTGTCTGTAGCTTTTGTTCTCAGATGGGGGACAGAATCTAGGCTGGCAGGAGAGTGTTCAGAGCTGCAGTCACCTCCCCTACTCCATCCCAAGACATGCCTTTGTTTCATGTTGTGTGTGGTTTCCTTGGGCTACTTATAAATGCTTTGCACAGATGTCAATTCCAAGTAAATTGCAGTATCTTGAGTTACCTGGGATGAGAATATTTGTCATTCAAAACCTGACCATCACTATTAGCTGTTGATTATGAACACACTACCTAGGACAGAATTTGACTAATGAAGCAAGGGCCTGCCCTCTAGGAAATATTCTGTTCTTAGGCAACGCAGAGTACACTTGAGTAGCTGGGGGAAATCACGCATTCTATTTTTTACCATTTCAACATTCAGGTTTGAAGTTTGATTTTTAGTTTGATGTAGCTTGTTGTTCCTGGGCACGGTCAAGGTCACAGTTTCTCTATAGGGCAGGGAAGGGTTGGCAGTAAACGAACAGATTTGGCATTGTCTTTGCTCTTTGAGTGGACTCTTACCCTCTAGATTCAAATAGAAGGAGAGCCATGTTTCCCTAAGAGTCTGTGTAATGAAATGATGGTGGGAGTGACAGGGACAGAAAAGAATGGATGCCCTCAGATGTTACTGATTAGACCAGGTTTGGGATTGAGGTTTAGATTCTGAGGTCAGGTTTTGTTTTGTTTTGTTTTGTTTTAATTTGTTTTGTTTTGGTTTTAGAACATTAAATCTAGAAGGAGCATAAGATGTCATCATGACCAATCCCTTCATGTTACAGACCAAGTAATTTAGTGACAGAAACAGGACTTGAAACTGGGCTTCAGTTCCCAATCTAGTGATCTTGACAATACACTTTCTCCGAACACTGTTATGCCAAGACTACCCAGGCTCACATTCTGACAATGCCTTAGCACCTGGCTCATGGAATGAGCTCTGATTTTTTAAATCAAGGCCTATTTTAATTCCTTCATGGATCATAGACAGCGAAGGAGTCCATAAAAAAAAATATTAAAGTTTACTAAGTAAATGGCTCAGGTTGTGACTGATACCATTACGGCATTATAAATGTGTGTATTAAATTGATTTGAATATAACTGTGGAAATAATATGTTGAAGAAATATCATCTACTGTATCTCAAAGTTGGCAGCCAAAGATTCCTGATATAATGGGGCATTCTCAGAGGAGCGTGCGGGAAACATTTGCCTGCTGTTTTTTCCCTTGCTCCATTATGCACCAGATGACCGCTGTCCAAGCATTTCTCTCAGTTTCAGAAATATACTCAAGGACTAGTCCCCGAAGGATGTTTGGGGTTTCATTTGGTGACTCAGAAAAGCATTGTAAAACCACTTTTTTTTTCCCCAGTCAAAAGGACAGTATCAAGTGGAGGGTACAAGACATTCAACTAACCAGTGAGTCATTTAATAAGTATACATGGGTACTTAATAGTGTGCCCAGCCCTATGCCAAACACCGTGGGAATTTAAGAGTGAACATGACCCCAGACCTCAAGGTGTCAGGGCATTGTTTGGAAGAAAAGAAGATAGAAACCCATAAATTTAATAGTAAATTATCAAGGGTTTGTGTTAGGGTTCTCCAAAGAAACAGAACCAATGAGATATACATCAATATACAGAAGGGGATGTATTCTGTGGAATTGTTTCAGTGATTGTGGATGCTGGTAGAAAGCTGGTGGGGGAGTGGGAATTGCAATTCAAATGCAAGGCCCAAGAACCAGGGGAGCCAATGGTGTATGTTTGAGTCCAAGTCCAAAGGTGTAAGAACAAGGAGTTTTGATGTCTGAGGGCAAGAGAAGATGGATGTTGTAGGTCGAGCAGAGAGCAAATCCACCCCTCCCCTGCCTTTTTGTTCTAGTGGGGCCCATCCACATTGGTAAGGGCAAGTCTTACTCCGTCTACAGATTCAAATGCTAGTCTCATCTAGAAACATCCTCACAGACACACCCAGAAAGGATGTTCCACCAGCAACCTGGGCATCCCTTAGCCCAGTCCTGTTGGTGCATAAAATTCGCCATCAGAGGGTTCAAATGTTCAGTAATGACAATCTCAGCAGTCAGATGCTAGACACTGGAGATAAGATGTAGCTGAACAAGAATCCAGGACAGGCTTCTGGCAGACACCAGAGCTGGGTTTTACTTAAGGGAAATGTGGTTAGATTAGAGGAAAGGGAGGCTTGGGAGGATTCATACACGTGCACCTACTCCACTCACTGAGCACCTTCGACAAGGCACTTCAGTCCTTTCATCTCTGACCTTGTGATAAGCCCACAAGGCAGCTATTGTGACCTTCATTGCAGGTGAGGAAATGGGGCAAGGAGACTAGACACTCATCCCATATCACCCCACTAGGTCCTAGGAGTTAAGATCCAATGTACTAGATGACTCCAAGAAGTTTCCCCTCAGCCATATTCTTTCCCTTTCCAGTCATCCCATCAGCGCTGCTTTCAGTCCAAAGAAACACTTGTCCTTTTTCTGATGTCTCATTTCCAGACTGGGTGAAGTTTGTGTGACCGGGAATCGTGATTCCACAATGAAACATTCTTCCGAGTTTTCTCCTAGAGAAAAATCCACTGTTAGTGCCCCCAGATGTTTCTTTCCTTCCTTCCGTCTCTCTCTCTCTCTTTCTCTCTCTCTCTCTGCTCTCTGTTTCTGTCTCTCTCTCTTTTTTTCATTCCACAAATATTTATTAAGTTCTTCTCAAAACCTCAAATTTCCTAAACATAATTTGTGTAAATATGGTTCCAGCCCAGGTCACAGGGGAATCTGACACTGAGACGCCACCTCATGTCTGCCGATGAAGCATGTATTGGTGTTGCCCTATTTGGGGAATGTGGGATAAAGTGTCCAAGAAAACAGCCCAGACATAGAGAGCATATTTTCAGAGCAGGCAGTATAATGAGGTTGAATGAGTCCTAAACTATGTCAGGAGATCTATATTTAACTCTTAACTTTGGTCTGACTTTTCTCCATCTCGAAGAAGTTGTTGGAGCCCTATATGCTGCACCTTCTTCAAGTGTAAAAAGGGACTGATAATTCCTTCCCTTTAGAACTTGACAGGGGTATTGGGAGGCATGAGGAATAATGTATGAATGAAAGCTCTTCCAAAAAGTGTAGGTCACCCTGGGCCTAGTGACACTTGGCGAAGGAGCTGGTTTCCTCATTCCCAAGCCTCATCAACACATGGCTACTGGCCAACTTGCCAACTCATTGACTAGGCCATGCTCTATTAATTGACTCCAGGGAACCCCATCAAAGGAAGAAACTAATAGCTCTAATGGCTTGGAGGTAGCCCCCTTCTCCAGAGAAGCTCCTGATTGTCCCTCTGAGTGGACATCAGGGGAAGGACACCCTCCTCAGGATGGTGTGTGGGGCAGACAGCTTGAGCCACGGCACCTGTAAGCTAGGTGAGCTGCCAGAGTGGCTTTGAGCCTGCCCTTTCTCTGGAGGCCTCAGTTTCCTTGTGTGTAGTGTGAAGGATGACTAGTATATTTTGTGGTCTTGAATGGTGCTCTCCAAGGGGGCTTTTGGGTCCACTTCAGGGCCATTGCCTGGGGAGAGATGGTTTGGTGAAGGATAATTGGAAGTGTTTCCAGCCCTCTGACTCCAGGGTGGCTCAGGCCCTATCTTCTTTTTTTGTTTATGTTCCAGCTGAGATTGAGATTTCATATAAACCAAGGATCACAAAACTAAAAAATAATAATAATAATAATCTTGTGGTGAGGTGAGGTATTTAAATGCCTAATTCTCTGGCTTGATAATCCAGTCAATAAGTGAGTTTCCTTCCATCCCCTTCTCCCAGCCCTGAGTAAGTGCAAGGAGTTCAATGCTCTGACTTCTCCCAGCTACTCCCAGCAGGAGGCTTGGGGCTCTGACTCATGGCTTCAGGGATTTCTGAGTCCCCCAGCTTCCTCCGTATCCTCTCCTGCTTGTTTCCCAGGCTGCCAGGGTCCCCCTCCTGTGTGGAGGCTCAGAGGCACCTTGCTGTCCTCGCTCTCCGCATCTGCAGTCACAGCCAGTGTACAGCAGGGCTCTGGGGTGCAGCGCTCCTAGGGCATGGTTACAGCACTCAGGGTGACTTTGGGGACTCCTGGGAACCAGTGTGGAAAAGGAAGGAGGAAAGGGGAGGCAGTCCTGAATACACCAGCCCTTGCTGCTGTGGGCTTGTGTCTCGCCTGGAAAGCCTCATGGTGCACACGTGTCCTTACATGGGCTTGTTCGGCATGGCCTGCCTGGAGCACGCTGCCCTTGGCTTGTATTTTTGGCGAGCTTAGTAGAGATGTCTGAAAGCCAAAAATCCTGCTGGTGCTCCCGAGCCATCCATACTTTCCTCTCCATAAACAGTTGTCAGAATTTGATTAAACGAACCCCCCCACACACCATCTATTTCAAAATACGAATCCACGGGACAGCCCATACCTCTGTATAATGTGTGTTTGCACTGGGATCTAGTCGTGTGCTCTGGTTGTGCTTCTTGAGGGCACGTGCTTAGGGGCAGAGCTCACCGGGGTGGAAGGAGAGCCTCCACCCCAGGAAGAGGGCCCTGGGCTTCTCTGGGGTGATCTGGAGCTCAGCTTCCCTCCCGGCCAGGGGTCCTCCACAGAAGGCCTCCTCAGCCCTGGCCTGATGCCAGTCCTGACCTGAGAGGGTCCCAGTGCAAAGAGCACTGGACTGGGAGTCAGGATAACTGGAATTGATCCTGCTTGACCACTAACCAGCTGTTGGGTGGCCAAGAAAGGGAGGAGATTGCTGTGAGCACCATGGGAGCCTTGTTATTGGCATTGTTGAAGCACAGATGGCTGGCCCCTTCTCGGAAACACCTAGGAAAGGAACCCGGGTTGGACCAAGCAGCCTCAAAAGTTCTTTGCAACTGAACATCACCAATTCTGGCCATTTTGCTCAACTCTACCCAAGCCACAGAATTGTTAGAATGAACAAAATGGCGTATCCAGAAATATCTGACTACTAGAACATGGCAGGGGGGTGTGGGAGTTTGTGTTCCAGCTATCGGCTTTAAACCCGAGTTCATGTCTGAGCCGCATCCCTCAGATGGCCTCACTGCTGTCGGAGTGGAAGCTTCACTCTTCCTGGATCAGTCAGCTGAGATTATGACAGCTATCAGCGGACTCTCCGCCAAGGGCCTGCTCCCTGCCAGCCCCACTTTGGATTGTGTCAGACACAAAGAAGCAGCAGGGGGACCATAGCTGGTCCCAACACCCCTTATTGTGCCCGTGTGTCTAATGCCACCTGTCCCAGCACTAGACCGTGATCTCCTGTGGGCCGAGCCAGGCCCAATTCCTTCCCCATGGTGTACCCATCATCTCGCCCACAGAATGGCACATGGAGGCGTGCCTGGGTGGCTCGGTTGGTTAAGGTCGGACTCCTGATTTCAGCTTGGGTCGTGATTTCAGGGCTGTGGGATCGAGCCCCGCATCCGGCTGCACACCCAGCATGGAGTTTGCTTGTGCCTCTCCCTCTGCGTCTCCCCCCACACTTACTCTCTCTCTCAGGTAAATAAATAAATAAATAAAATCTTTAAAAAAAAAAAAAAGAATCTCCCATGGAGTTACTTAGTGCTTGGTAAATATTTATGGAATAAAAATAAGGTACACTAGGTGAGTAAAGAACTAGGGATCTGCCTCTACATGTACTAGTTGTTGAGACAAGTGTTCATTTCAGTTAGGTCTCTGCTGGCGGGTCACTTCCTCAGAAAGGGCATCCTTGGCCAGCCTGTCTGAATCAAAGCCTCCCATCTTTAAACTGTGTCTTCATATCTTGTTTTATTTTTGTCTTAATAATTAATGTCACACACACACACTAACCTGTGCTTGTATGGAAATACACATGTGTATGTATATATCAGACATGTACGTGTACATAAGTGTAACACATATATAGCTGTACATATATATAGAGATGTATATAGATGTATGTATATATCATTTTCTGTTTGTTTTTCTATCTCCCTTCTCCCCAGTGGAATATAAGCTTCATCCCTACATCTAGAATGGGGCCTGGCATCTAGTAGTCGCTCAAAAGGTGTCTCTTGAATGAGTGAATGAATGAATGAATTTATGAGACAAGATAGACCTGGGTTGAGTCTTTTAAAACTGATTATCATTTGACTGAGCCCACAGGAGAGGAAGAATCCTATAGACGGGGGGTGGGAGGTGGGGGGGACACGACACGACACGACTGCAAGGTCAAAAGCTGATTAGTGAAAAGAAGCGTGGCAAGAGCCCCGTGGTTTAGAAATAATATCAGTGTTGATTTATTACCATATGGGTGGCTGACAGTTGTCAGCGGTCGTCCAGTGTGGTTTGCAGCTTCTGCCAGGACCGGCCATGAAGGTCCTTGCCACGTGGGTTCAAGCCCTCAAGGACAACAGCCACTTACTGGGAGTCTGAAAAGCTCCTCCACTCAGGCTTCCCTGGAACTTAGGTCTTGAGTAATAGATTATTACTATTACTATCTATCTACTATTATCTATTACTATTAGTAATATATTAGCTAGAAACGAGTTCCCAGCACTTGAGAGAATCACCTTAACTTTTCGCAAATGACTTGCTTGCTTACCCATTGTTCAACTTCCCATTTGTCCTCGTGTGTGCTCAGATGTATCTACTAGAATGTTACTAATAACAGGGATATGGTCTCGTGGAAACTGAGCGGAACTGAACTGACAAGTCTGAGGCGTATGTTTCAGTCCCTGCTCTATCATTAACTAGCTAGGTGACCTTTCTAGTTTTCAGTTTCCTTACTCATAAAGGGAGGTGATAGGGCTACATCAATTTTAAGACACTTTAATTCTCAAATTGAACCTCAAATTCTACAGTAAAACCTGGACTTAGAAACAAAGGCAATTTCTAAACTCTATTGTCAGGCCTGATGCAAAGAATCTACCTGAAATGTAATACATGATGGGTAAGTTCCCAAGCTAGTAGCAAACTTGCACACATATTTGAAGAGGGAGGTAGTTGACTCTCCCCAGCATCACTAGTGGTGGGAGTCAAGGACTAAATTCTTCTGGGCTCAATTCTTTGGAGGCTTGCCTTGTGCCTTGTGCAGGAGGCTGGACATGTCTGATGGCTGGGGCGGGGGGAGGGCAGCCAGGGTGGGAGGGAGGGTTTCAGAGGCAGCAGGTCTTGGGGCAGCTGTGTTGGGGTGGCTAAAGGAAGAGCAGCACTTCCCAGCTAAGGTCTGCACACTAGGGGAAGCCAGCCATCAAAGGAACAAAAATGCTTTGCTTTCAGCAGTGCTTTACAACTTCTGAAATGCCACTACAATTTTTTTTTATCCTCATAGTCAGTGCGGGTGCTAAATGTTGTAAGGGATCCCCTCAAAAGATTTACAGTCCAAGAGGGAGAATGGTAACAAGTAACCACACCATAAGGCTGGCCACACTAAGTCCTACAGGATATGCAGAACGAATATGATGGGAGCCCAGCAGACAGAGGGATAAATGGCATTGTGAGGCCTTATGAAGGAGGTGGCGTTAGAGTTGACTTTTGCCAGATGAAAAGTAGGCATGCGAGGGGGACAGAGAATGGCTTTCCAGGGTAGGGAGAACTATGTGGCCAGCCTCACACGTGGAGGGTCCTTTATGATGCAGTCTGCTGTGGTGCGTGTGTTTCAGGATGTCAGCTAGCCTGGCAGAGGAATTTGAGCTCTATTCATGAGTCGAAGAGGAACGAGGAAAGACATATAAGCCTGAGTGGTTACTTTGCTGTGTAAAGATAAAATAAAGAAGCTTAAAGTAATCTCTGTGTTTTCCAAGTGCTTATAGTTTAGTATAGAAAAGAGAACATACTGGGGCGCCTGGGTGGCTCAGTCGGTTAAGAATCTGCCTTTGGCTTAGGCCATGGTCCCAGGGTCCTGGGATTGAGCCCCACATCGGGCTCCCTGCTCATGGGGAGTCTGCTTCTCCCTCTCCCTCTGCTTGCCGCTCCCCCACTTGTGCTCTCTTTCTTGCTCACTCTCTCTCTCTCTCTCAAATAAATAAATAAAAAATCTAAAAAAAAAAAAAAAGAAAAAGAAAAGAGCACATATATATGAGGAAGTAAAGAGAACATAAGCTATCTCTCCCAGGATCTCATGTGTTCCTCACTATAACCCTGTGTAAGACATTCTCGTGCCCACTTATCATATGGGCAAATAGAAAGAGAGACTCTTTTAAATGACTTGCCCAGAATCCCTCACATACTAATTATAGAGCCAGAACAAGGGCTTGAACCTGCAGAGTCACAAAACTGATGGTCTTTCTAATAAAGTACCTACTAACCCTGTCCACGAACCCCCCGCCCCCACCAAGACCCTAGGAAGATAAATGTTTTCTGCTCTATCCAGTGTTACCCTGTAACTACAGCTACTGTGGGAGTGTAAGGTGCTGACGTCTGCAAATCATCTTTATAAAGAGCCAGAGTAATTATCTCTTCCTCCCCTCCCCAAGTCACTGGGGCTAGAATCTTAGCTTTGTGTGGCCCACTTAAAAATCTCTTTTCCCCAGTTCTTTGAAACAGCTACTGAAAGGACAAGGGCTCTGTTTTGTTTGTTTGTTTGTTTGTTTTCCCCCTCTTCTTATTTATTTATTTTATTTGTTGATTTGAGAGAGAGCAGGAGCTGGGGGAGGAGCAGAAAGAAAGGGAGAAACAGACTCCCCGCTTAGCAGGGAGCCAGAGGCTGGACTGGATTCAGGACCCTGAGATCATGACTCGAGCGGAAGGCAGACACTTAACCCGACACAGGCACCCCCAAAGGCCTTGTTTTAATGACAGTTTTCCTTGCCTAGCTGAAGTGAGCCCCCCAGGAGCAGACACACAGCTTTGCTTAGTTCTCGCCCCTGGGTGAAGTGTCTCTCTCTTCTCTCAAGCTGAAGGGGCACAGGATCCATAAGGCCGGAAATCTAATTACATGACACATGTTCTAGCTTGAGATAACTGGTGGTTATAAAATGTTGGAGAAGCAGAAGCATTAGGGTAGGTACTTACCAGAGATGATCATGTCCTCCAAGTGATGAGAACAGTGTTGGGATCCCTCTGGAAGGTAATTGATCCAGGGCTCAGAGATTTCACAGGTTGATCATCAAACTGTGGATTTCCCCATCCTTGAAAAGAGCCACTTTTCTAATTGCCATAAGCCAGCTGCCATGTTGGTTAGTGTGTAGCAGGGAGCTACAGTGTCATGATACCATAGATTTCTAGGATCGCCGTGTGGGGAAGAACTGTAGAGATCATCTCATCTGATCAACTGGTTTCATATTGGAGGAAACGTACAGGAAAATGAAGTGAGTCATTGAAGATCAAAAATTATGACACCCTGGGCACCACGAGGACATGTAACTTCCCCTGGACTTGCAGATTTCAGTTCAGTACTATTTGTGTGGCATTGACTCCTTTTCTCCTGCACAATATGGCTGAGCACTCGATAAGGAAAGTATTCCTATTTAACTGGCAAACCAGCTACAGCTCAGAGATCTCCGTGCCCATATCATCAAGGAGTTAGCCTTGCATTCTGCACCAACAGGCAAGTGTCATGGTGCAACTGAGGCTTTACATGACATTGACTCACAATCATTTGGCCATTTACTTTGGGATACATTTTTCCTGGCCAGCCATGCCCTTTAAATTAATTATCCGTTTGTGAGCTCGCTGACAAGTCAGAGTTACTGAGTTTGGAGGCAGAATTGAGTAAAGCTTACTGGTTGACACACCATTGAGCTTAGAACACTCAGCATTGAACAGTAAGTGAATAGTTACCTGCACACGCTTTGCTCCTCTTCCATCTATGGACATGATTGAATCCTTAACCTCCCTCTATGATTAGCCAGAGCTTCAAGATTTTGTTGTTACTGAAGATGAGGTACTGAGTAAGTTGGAACCCACAGTGCCTCTTCACCACGCTGTAATGCTTCCTGGAAGCGCTAATGCTATCTAGAAGATAAAAGAAAGGATCTTTGATACCCTTAAGGAAGTAAGCCAGTAACCCTCAAATAATGATTTGAAGGTTAAGAAACTAAGGTGTTAGGTTGTGTTTTAAACAAGCTCTGTACCTGCCAAAGAGACCCACTCTCTAGACCTTTTTTCCCAACCCCTGCCAAATTTTCTGCTTTTCAGGAAATCCCTGTAAGCCTGCTTTTTATTTGGTTGCCGATAGACACAAACAGGAAAACTTCAGGATGACCCAGTCATGTATGTTGGGCCCTTGAGACTGTGGCCTCCTTTCTGCTGGGCTAAGAGGGTGCCTGCCATCTAGTTAATAAATGATGCCAGGTTGGAGGTTAGGAGCCTCTGAGCTCCCAGTTCCCCAGGCTCTTGTCATTCTGTCCTTCCCACTGATAAACAGGCTTTGGGATCGGGGAGTCAGATGTCATCCACAGCCTGGGTTTTTTTTTATAGACCAGCTCAGGCAAACCCTGTAAGAAGTGGCTAGAGAGAGAAAATCCCCTCAACTGTTTTTCTATAGGGCTTTCAGGAATGAGGTTTCTCAGGGTGCCTCAGTGGCTCAGACTGTTGGGCATCTGCCTTCAGTTCAGGTCATAATCCCAGGGTCCTGAGATCGCGCCCCGCATTGGGCTCCCTACTTGGTGGGGAGCCTGCTTCTCCCTTTCCCTCTGCCGCCCCCCCTGCTCGTGTGTGCGCTCTCTCTCTCTCTCTGTCAAATAAATAAATAACATCTTTGAAAGAAAAAAAAAAACAGAATGAGATTTCTCCTACATCTTTAATCCTAAATTAAAAATAATCGTGGTTTAGAGTTTACAGTGGTGGAGCCCACACAAACCTTGAACATCTTCTATCACACTTGCCATTTTGTTTTATGGAGGGGGAAACTGAGGCTCAGAGGGGCAGTGCATGCACTAGAAATCAGGGTTCTTGACACTCCCCCTAATGCTTGATGCCCACTGTGTCTCAAGTTGCCCTTGCCTTCCGGCAGCCAACTTTGCCCACTCAGCAGGACATGGATTCACTCTAGAGAAACCTGCACATACCATGTCCCAGGGATGTCTCAGGGCCAACTCCTTTGGTTATTTGGTGAGAAACAGACTCCCAGAATGCACTGCTCATGCCTCTTAAGGAGAATCGGTTCCTCTAGGTACCTATTTAATCAGTCACCTTGGGTATGGCCTCAGATGTTCTCCCAGAGGGTTCAGAAGAGCACAGTCAGCTCTTGAGAACATGAGAGAAGGAGGCAACAGTACTTCAGAGATGGGGGGTCCCAGCTTAGCTCTTTTTCCTTCCTGGGACTGTGCGAGGTTTTCTTCTTTTCTTTTTTCTTTTTTTAATTTCACCAGAATGACCTAAACTTTCCAGGGCCTATTTAATGGCTGAGAAAGTTGCTACAATCTTTCCTGGATTTTTTGTTTTCAAAACCACAGTACCCAAGCTGTCTGGTACATACCCATGACGCAGTAACCATAAAACAGAGGGACAATTAAATCTTAGTTCCATCTCCAGAATGTATACTTTTTCCCCCTGTAAATTCACACATAATAAAATATTTAAAAATGCTTTTCATTTCCCGATACGTACAGAGTTGAGAGGGAGGGAGAGTAGGGGTGAGGAGAGGAGGGCAAGCCATAGCCTGCTCCAGAACTGGGACCCACTCAACACTCAGACTCACAGCAAAGAAACGAGGCTGGGTAGTCAGGCTCCTTTTATGATGGGAGAAATGACAGTTTTTATAGCACACTAAATAAAACCTGCTTTGGAGCTGGAAGTTTATTGCCAGAGTGAGGAGGGGTGTTGTTTTGTTTTTGGTTTCCCCTCCCTTCTTCTCCTTGCCCTTCCTCTCTTTAAGCCAAGACAGGGAAAGATGGGTGGTGAGGTTTTAGGAGTCCTCAGTAAGTGCATAGGAAGAACATGATTTTTGAAGTTATACTAACACTTATCCTAACTTATTCCTGCATCTCATGCTGATATTACGGGGAGTACGTTCAGTACTCTTGACTTTTCAAAATCATTAGAAGAGTTCTCAACCAAGCAATGGCAATAACTTGCATTTATGTAGTGCTTTATGGTTTCCAAAATGTTTGCACACCCATTAGATCCCCAGGGCACACTGGAGAGGCAAGCAGGCCTGGGGTGATCATTTCTCTGTAAGAGAAAGAAAGATGGATGCCCATAAGGTTAAGTTACTTGCCTAGTTAAGGGTTGAGCAAAAACTACAACTCAGAATGGTTAAATACAAAGGAAGTGAATTAAGATCCTTCTACCTGGGAGGTGGGGAGTCATCAGGGTCTTAGAATGAGGGAGAGGTAAGGCTAAGACATCAGTGTGAACATAGATGTGATAGAAGGGGAATTTCTGTTCACTGTAGCTGCCAGTGGGATGTGCCTTTGTCTTTAAAAGCCTTGTGTCTCAGTGCATCATCAGCAAAGCAGGGAGGAAAAGATCTAACATACCTAAGCTCCCATGAGGCCACAGGAGAAAGCTTTGCACCATAGGATTTTTTCCTGATGATTAATGCCATATCATTATAAGTGTCTGGACAAGGTGCTCCCCTCTGTGGGATGCAAGGCCCTCAGTGAATAACAGCATAGTCCCTGAGGAGCTCTCCTGGCTCCCACAGCCCCCATCTCTTCCTGGGTGCTGAGAATTGCTGAAAAGCAGCCTGGCATTACCTGGCCTGAGCCACGGTTAAGCCCGAGGGCCAAGGAAGGAGGTTCTCAGGGTAGCTGCTGCTAGAACCATTACTGGTGAGGCAACTGTCTGAGAAGGGGCCGACTTAAGGAGCAAGTGGAATGTTCGAGGCCAAGCTCTCTGACCAGAGTTGACAAGGAGCTGACAGAAAGGCAGACACGAAGTCTGAGAGACATGGTGCAGTGACGAGGCTGGGTCTGCAGAGGCTCCAGGTTGGCCTCACCTTGGAGGCAGGTTCAAGAATCCTGAGCAAGGGGGAAGGTCCGGCAGGTGCAAAAAGCCTCAGTGAAGTGCGTGGGTTTGCTGGAGACTCAGAGTGTAACATTAGACCGGAGGGTTTCCTGACAGTGCCTTGCCCCTTGTCTGCTTATGGAGGAGGTTTCACAAGGAAAACAGAAAGAACAGCCAGAGATCAGAGTCAGGAAACTGTGGAACAACCCTGATTATCTGTATGGGTTGAAACAACCCATCATCTTCTGAGACTCTCTGCAAAGGGAGAAGAGGGTCTCCAACATCCCTCCAGCTCTGAGATCCTGTAACTTTGTGAGAGCACCATATCTCGTTTATGATTAACCAAATGTTTGCTTAATGAACAGTTCTAGGATGAATGGAGTCAGATGCATTAGACCATTACCTATGGAGGCAAATGTAGATTTTCAGTCCCCATCCAAGTTTCCCTGTCACTGTTCAATGATGCCAACTGCTCACAGACAAACATAGACTTTATAGCATGGAGCACCCCCATCGCAGAGGACCCCCGCGAGGACTCTGTACAACATCCAGCTTCTTCTGCTTTGGTGCAGGAGTAGTGGAAAACCCCTTAAGCTCAATCATGACAGTCAAAGACAAGTGGATGAATGTGTGTTCAATTTACAATGCCTGAACAATTGACTAACACCCCAAGGTATTTGTACTCCAGGAAGGTACCAGGTACAAGAGACCAAGGCTAAGCCATTTGACCCAGAATGACTCTACAGAATCAAGACCAGTGAGTTTGCTTGGACTGGATTCTCCAACCTAATTAGTGTCACTGTGGTTGTCAGAGACCTCCTCCCAGACCTGGAGGAGAGTCACACCCCGGGAATTTACTAAAACTCTTGTCAAAAAGGCTATGGGGATCATGAGGGGGAGACAGTACAGTAACCCCTGACCCCTCCTACCAGGGAACTGCATTTGTGATGGGTGGTGGTAGCAGTAACCAGCAACATCATCATAATGTCCGTAGTAACTGGCATTTGTTGCACACTTACTGTGTGTTCTGTGATAACATGTCTACTGACATCTTATTTAATTCTTCAGACAATGCTATTAGGTAGGCAGTGTTATTTCCCCTGCACTTCCCCATTTTAGAAGTAGAGAAACAAGCCTCAGGTCGCCCTGATAGTAAGAGGCAAAGTTGTGATTTGAACTTCGAACTTTCTGATTCCTGAGCCCGAGCGGGCCCTCGGGATCCCTCGCTGCATAGAGAGCACTGAGACAGTCCTGACTGTGCATCAGGCACGGTTCGGTAGGCTCTGCATAGCTTGTTATCATGGATTCTCCTACGGACCTTATGAGGGAAGTATATTATTATCCCCACTTTACAGGCAAGAAACTGGGGCACATAGGTTAAGTCACTTGCCCAAGGTCACACAGCTAGTAAGAATTGGCCTCAGCTGAGATCCAAACCCAGTCATCATAGCTTGAGAGTCTGTGCTGCTAATCTTAGCTCGCATCTGTGCTCCTAAGTGCACCACACTTCTGCTCCACTCCCTCTCAGAGAATAGATAGAAGACAATCCACAAGTGACAGATGTCCCCAACGTTACCTTCAGCAGGAAGCCTCCTAGAGGTAGTTCAAGAGCACAGATTGAATGGAGATTTAAAGTGGGTTGACATGCAGACCCACATAAGTGTTACACCAGGACCATCGCTGTGCCCATTCTTGTCCACCCCAGACATGAGCTTGTTCCTGCAGCACCAACAGGGGCAGGAATGAATCCAAGCCAGCACCCACCCTCGAGGCTGGCGCCCTCATCCCTGCTCTGCCTCGCTGGCCTCTGAGAGCCACTGCCATCTTCCCAGACACTGGCTGAACGAATGATGTGCTGAATGCCCACAGTTTGCAGTGTTTATGGGAATCTTTAAAAGCTGGATTTTCAGGCAAATTCAGCATCTTCATGACATTTTAGACTCAATTTATAATCAACGGTTATTTTAGCTCTAATGGCAAAAAGCACCAGTTTTGCAGTAAAAAGCATTTATGAAAAGGGAAAAAGGAAACATGAGGTAAAGAGGAAAAAAATACTTCTTTTCCTCCACCCTCTCCCAACTCCCTCCTCCCACCCCCAATAAGCAAAAGCTAGATGGCATCACTGGGCTTCATCCTGGAGCCCCTGTCCTGCCCTGGCTGGCCTTGATGACCTCACATTGGGCTCCCCTCTGCTCCCTGCCCTGGAACAGAGCTGAGCGGTGCTAAACCCCCCTTCCTAGTAGAAACTCTTAGGTCACTATGTTTACCAAACTGGGCTGAAATAAGGATCTCTGGGCTCCAGCCCAGAACAATGACTCTGAACTTGCAAGACAGAGGCTTGGTGAGCTGTTACTTAACACAGGCCACTGGTTATTCTTATCTACCAATAAGTTTGAGAAATGCCTTTTTTGGGGAGTTGGGGGAGGGGGGTGGTGCAGGTTAACTACCTGTTTCCCTTATGCATTTAACTTTCCTGCACTTTCTTCGTTTGCCATTTGGCTCTGCCTCTGAATGCACTTAAGATGCTGTAACTCTCTTATAGATGTGGCATTCAGACCTTAACAGTTCACCCTGCTAATTCTGCCTTAATCTTAATCACTTGCTACTGATTCTCAAGGAATAAGCAAGAACATGTTCTGCTCCCTCCTCCTCTGAAGGAATAGAATGAAGAACAATGCCACAGGGGAGGATGGCTAACAAATTTTTGAAACCTCATTGTTGCTTCGTAACTTCTTCGAGGATTAGTCTGCAATTGTTGCTAAGTGCCTTCACTGCAGGCTAAGACTTCTGCTCTGTCCTCCCCCAGGGCGCCAGCCCAGGGCCCCCAGGACCTAGGTGGACACCTGGAGAAGCAGGGACAGGGAGGGCAGAGCTTGCTGCTGAGCCAAGGTGGGATTTTGGCTCAATCAGGCAGCCTCTGGGTCCCCTCTGGAAGGATGTGACCTCGTTGCTGCTGTCCCATTAGTCCCCCAGGCCCACTCCACAGCTGTCTTGGAGGAGGCCACCCTGCAGCTCCCCACTACTTTTTCCCTTCCTCGAAAGTTTCTAAGTCCACTTCCAGCTCTCCTGCCAAGAGGCTGGTTTTTTTTAATTTGTAGGTCACATCATTGAGAGCACAGTTTTTGTCATTTTCCCCCAACAGTAGCACATTTCCAGATGCAATGAGGAAGCCCCTTAAAGTTTGGGAGTTGTGGGAAGGGGGCCCAAGAACTCACTTCCAGGGGTGCATTCACTCTAAGTTACAGGGACATGGCCCTAGATCTAGGCCAACACATAAAGCGATGCTTGTCTGCCGTGCCAGACTGTCTATCCAAGGGGACAGACTTTGGCTCAAAATAGGAAAGCACTGTCCAGTAGAATCATATATTTTGTACGTAAATGAACTCCCTATAAGCATATTGTCAAGTAGCTCCCAGGGAGGCCATGAAGAAAGACCTTGAATTCTGAACATTGGTTTAGGTTGGGGGGTAGGGGGTGGCAACAGACTTGGCTAAGAGGGCCTCTAGAATGGGTGATTGCAAGAAAAAACCACCTGAGATTAAATGAGGCTCTCCCTGTCTCTGCCGTGACCCCCCGTTTCCGCCGGATGTTGCTTTTCAGAAAAGGACTTTGTTAAAAAAAAATACATCAGTATGATAGCCGTATTTATATAATACCTACTGCAGGCCAGGCACCAGATTAAATATTTTACACCAACTTTTAATCCTTTCAACTACCCTTTGAGATAGGCACTCACAAACAGTCCTAAAATTTGTATGGGACCACAAAAGACCCCAAAAAGCCAAAGCAATCTTGAGAAAGAAGAACAAAGCTGGAAGGATCACAATCCCAATTTCAAACTATACTACAAAACCATAGTAAATGAGAAAGTGTGGTATTGGCCTAAGAACAGACACATAGATCAAGGGAACAGAGGAGAGCCCAGAAATAAATACATGTGTATACGGTCAATTAATTTACAACAAAGGAGCCAAGAATACGCAATGGGAAAAGGACCGTCTCTTCATGAAACGGTGCTGAGAAAACAGAACAGCCATATGCTGAAGAATGAGATTGGAGAGGCACCTGGGTGGCTCAGTGGGTTAAGCCTCTGCCTTCGGCTTGGGTCATGATCTCAGGGTCCTGGGATTGAGTCCCGCATCGGGCTCTCTGCTCAGTGCAGAGCCTGCTTCCCCCTCTCTCTTTCTGCCTTCCTCTCTGCCTACTTGTGATCTCTGTCTATCAAATAAATAAATAAAATCTTTACCAAAAAAAGAGAATGAGATTGGACCGTCGTCTTACACCACACACAAAAACTAACTCAAAACAGATTGCTGGCTTGAGTGTTAACACCTGAAACCATGAATCTAGAAGAAAATAGGCGGTAAGCTCCTTGACATGGGTCTCAGTGATGGTGTTTTGAATCTGACAGCAAAAGCAACCAGAGCAAAGATAAACAAATGGGATTGCATCAAACCAGAAAGCTCCTGCTCAGCAAAGGAAACCATCAATAGAATGAAAAGACAACCTACCAAAAGGGAGAAAATATTTGCAGTCATATATCTGACAAGGCTTAATATCCAAAATATGTAGAGGACAAAAGATATAAAAATACATATACAATTTAATAGCAAAAAGCCCCAAATAATCCAATTGTAAAATGAGCGAAATAATTGAACAGACATTTCTCCAAAGGAGATGTACAGATGGCCAATGAGTACATGAAAGGTGTTCAGCATCAGGAATCATCAGGGGAAGGCAAATCAAAACCACAGTGACATATGACCTCACACCTGTGATGTGGAGAAAAGGGAACCCTTGTGCACTGTGGCTGGAAATGTAAGTTGCTGCATCCATCATGGAAAACAGTATAGAGGTTAACTCAGAAAATTTAAAAAAAGAACTACCATACAATCCAGCAACTTTGCCTCTGGGTATCTATCCAAAGAAAACAAAAACACTGCTTCAAAAAGACATATGCACCCTCAAGTTCATTGCAGCATTGTTTACAAAAGCCGAGATATGGAAACAACCTAAGTGTCCACTGATGGATAAATGAATAAAGAGGGTGTGGTGTGTATGTGTACACACACACATACACACACACACAAACACACAATATTAGCCATAAAAAAGAATGAAATCTTGCCATTTATGACAACATGGATGGACTCAGAGGGCATTATGCCACGTGAATAAGTTAGACAGAAAGGTAAATGTTGTATGATCTCCTAAATGTGGAATCTTAAGGAAAAACAAAACAATCTCATAGATCCAGAGAACACATTGGCTGTTAGATTGCAAGAAGCAATGGGGATAAAAATGAGTACACTGTTTTTATTGTTGTCGTTTTAAATAAATTGAATATTTTTTTAAGAGAGAGAAAGGTACTTCTGTTAGTTGCTAGATGAGGAAGACAAGACACAAGAGGCCAGGTGACTTGTCCTGTTAGTTGTGGGACTTGGAAAAAGACCCCGGCACAAAGCCCAGGCCCCCTTACCACACTTTCGTCTCTCTGCTGTCCCTTGGATCTCAGGAATAGTGATTCTGGTTGAGGGCTTGGGAATTGAGGCTCTAGACCGCATCTCAGATGGTTGACCTTGGGTACCACGTTGGAGCTTGTTAAAAATGCAGGATCTCAGCTTCACCCCAGAGCTCCTGAATCAGAACCTGCATTTTCAAGGGATACCCAAGTGAATCTTGTGCAATTTAATTTGAGAAGTTCTGAATTCCAATGTCCCTCATTCATTTGGCCTGGTTCTTTTCATCTGTACTCTAACTGCCCTGTCCCTTAATCTCCTTCCATAGTTGAGATGGGGACAGAAGAGGAACAAGGAATAGACTCTAAAACCTGAAATAATGCCCATACTCTTACTGCTTTCACAAATTCCTCTCACCTCCAGATATTTTGGTCAATCCTCATTAAAGTCCTGATTTGTACTGACTGGGAAAGGGATCCGGGCTAGTTGGAAGAGGAGGGAGGCAGCAGAGACTAGTGATCAGGTCTGCTTGGGACCAAGTCCTGTCCTGGATTCCTGGGTCCCTGGATCCTGCCTGCCACCACTGCCCACTCTCCTGCCTCCCTCCCCGCCGCGCACCCCCCCCCCCCCATAGGCTTTCCTCCTCTGTGGAGCAGAACAGAAGGTGGCGCCCCCACCAGGAGAGTCCTGATTAGTCCCTGAACATGTCAGTCCCTCCAGCCACAGCCGATGTTATTAATTTTTAAAACAAACTTCCTGATTGAGGTTCTGGCTGCCTCTAAATTGTCTCTACAAGGAGACTGTGTACTAATTAACCCATAGAAACAATCAATGATGTACCTTTTTCAAGTTTCAGGGTGATTAGAATATGAAAATGAAGAGCACAATGGTGCAGATGTTTTAAAATCACAGCAGACAGCAATTAGTGACACGGAAACCAGCTGCTTATCTCTCCAGATAAAGCCTCTTAATAGGGAATTACACTGGAGGAGTCATTACCCAGATGGATCTCGAATGATTTACAGAGGAGGCGGGGCAGCCTTAACTTTGATTTGTGAGCAGGTTCTCGTCAAGCTTCCTTCCTTACCTCAGACAAGGTGGATTTGTGGCTGGGGTGGAGGCAGGCTTCACCTTTCTACTTTTGGTCCGGGGCAGGGATGTTGCCAAGGATGAGGAAAGGAGAGAACAGAACGGGGCCTGCAGAAGCCACAAGCACCTGCCTCCTTGATTCAGGCTCCATTGTTTGGGGATCAACTCCCTCAGCTGTCCCTGTGCAGAGGGGAGAGGGAGGACTCTAGGAAGGGGAAACAGTGAGTAGCTGGCTGCTTCTGGTGTTCCTTTAAGAAAAAAGTCCCTAAGTTCTATAGAGTGGCTGGGTGGCAGGGAAGGAATGTGCATATACATGGGTGTTGGATATAAGGAGTTCTTAATAATCACTCTTTGATGTACTTTGTCTCTCTCTCTCTCTCTCTCATGTAATTGAGATGAAATTTACATATACTGAAATGTACAGATCTTAAGTATACATTCAAGGGGTTTTGACAAATGTATACAGCTGTGTAATTTGCACTCCTACCATGATTTAAAATATGTCCATTATCCCCAGAAACTTCCATCCTGCCCCTTCACAACCCCACCATACCCCACTCCATCTTACATACAACCACTGTTATGATTTCTACCATAATAGACTAGTTTTGCCTGTTCTAGAACTTTACATTAATGGAATTGTACAATTTGTACTTTTGAGGGGTCTGGCTTCTTTAGCTCAGGGTGTGTGTGTGTGTTTTATGCACGTTGTGGATTATATCTACACTTTTCTTTTTATTGATGAATTTTGTCTTCTCCTGTTGATCAACACCGGGGCTGTTTGCAGGTGCTTTCTACTCAGAATTAAGTTGTTGAGAAATTTCTATGAACGTCTAATTGTGGATAAATATTTTCATCTCTCTTGGGTAAATTCATAGGAGTGGAAATGCTGAGTCACAGGGTATATTTAGCTTTAAAATATGTGACCAAGCCAAGTTCTAAAGCAGTTGTACCATTTGAACCCCCCCCCCCAGCAATGGATGAGCATTTGAGTTGCTCCTTATCTTTGTTAACACTTGCTGTCAAGCTTTTCAATATTAGCCATCCTGCTGAATACATAGTAGTATCTTCTTATGGTTTTAATTGGCATTTCCCTGCTGACAAATGATTTTTGAGGACATTGGCATGTGCTCATTGGCCATTTCTACTTCTTTTGTGGTTCAGAATTTTTGGCCAAGGTGTTTTGCTGTTGGGTGAGGTTCGGTTGGTTGCATGATGACCAAATCTTCCATATATATATTTTTTTTTCTGATTTCTTTGGTCACTTTGTATTGTTACTGAGAGACAAGTGTTAAAATCCTTTTAATTATGGAATTGTCTCCTTCTTTAATTCTCTTTTTGTCTTAAGTATTTGAAGTTTTGAGTTGCAGACAAATTTAGTAGTATTGTCTCTTCTTGATGAATTGACTTCTTTTTTATCATTTTGAAATGCCCCTAATTATCTCAAGTAATACCTTTTGTTCTATTTCACATTGTATGGAGTGTCTCCAGCATTCTTAAAATAATGTTTGTGTGCTTTATCTTGTTTCCATTCTTCTACTTTTAAGCTGTGTTCTTATATTTAAAAAGTGTCTCTTGTAAACAGTCTATAGTGGGGTCATATATTTTCGTTCAGTCTGACAACATATCCCATGTTGTTGTTGTTGTTGTTTTGGAGTGTTTAATATATTTTGAGTTAATGTAATTACCAGTAGTATTGAGTTTGTTTACCGTGTTACTCTATTTTTTCTTTGTCCCGTCTCTCTTCATTATTTTTCCTCCTTTTCTGTCCTCTTTTGGACTAATCAAGCTCTCTTTAATATTCCATAAATTTCCTTCTATTGGCATTTTTGATACATGAGTTTCTTTCATTTTTAGTGGTTGCTCCAGAGATTAAGGTGTGCACCAAGTATCACAGGCTACTTTGAACTATTATCACATCCCTTCAAATAGAAGAACTTTAACAAGCATATATAGTCGACCCTAGAACAACAGAGGGGTTAAGAGCATTGACCCCCTCCATGCAATCGAAAATCCCCATATAACTTTTGATTTCCTTCCCAAAACTTAACCACTGATACCTTACTGTTAATTGGAAGTCTTCCTGATAACATCAGCAGTTGATTAACACATATTTTGTGTCTTATAGGTACTATCTACCGTATAATCACAATAAAACAAGCTAGAGAAAAGGAAATGTGTTAAGAAAATCATAAAGCAGAGAAAATAGATTGACAATAGTGTATTGTATTTATTGAAACAAATTTGCATATAAGTGGACCCACACAATTCACACTCATGTTGTTCAATGGTCAAGCATGCTTCCATTACCACCCTCTTGTTTTTTGTTTTATTGTTGTACACTTTATTCCTACAAATGTCATAAGTGCCATGATACATTATTATTTCTGTTTAAGCAGCCATTTGTCTTTTAAATTGTTTATGTGCCCACATATTTTCCATTTTCATGTTCTTCATTTGTTCATGTAGATCTGAGTTTCCATCTGGTATTATTTCCCTTTACCCTGAAGAACTTCCTTTTACATTTCTTATCATTTCCATCTGCCAGCAGTTGATTCTGTCAGTTTTTATTTATCTGAAAATATCTTTATTTTGCCTTCATTTTTCAAGGGTATTTTCACTGGATATAGAAATGTAAGTTGATTTTTTTCTCTTTATTTTAGCACTTTGGAGATCTTATTATCATTGTCTTCTGGCTTGATTTTTACTGACGAGAAGTCAGACATTATTTTTGTCATTATCCCCCTATAATTTTGTGCCTTAATTCCCTGGCTGCTTATAAAACTTTTATCTGGTTTTCATCAGTTTGTTTACAATGTGCCTCGATGTGGTTTTGTGTGTGTTTGTTCTGTTTATTGAGCTTCTTAGCTAAGTTAATCCACATGTACTAGCCTCCTTCTCTACTTCTGGGTTGCTAATTATATATGTTAGACTTCTTGATACTCTCTTCCACAGGATACTGAAGCCTTGGTTTTGTTTGTTTGTTTTTTACATCTTTCTCCCTCTTTCAGTTTGGATCATTTCAACTGCTTCCCCATCATGTGCACTGAACTTCTCTTCTGCATTGTCCTATAAGCTGTTAAGTTCATCCAGGGAATTTTTCATTTCAGATATTGTATTTTCCCAATTCAGAATTTTCATTTGGTTACTTTGATAGAGTTGCCATTTCTCTGCTGAGATTCTCCCGTATGTTCATCAGTTATGTTTATCTTTTCCTTGCAATACTTGAATATTTTCATAATGGCTGTTTTGGGGGCCTTGGATCTATTGCAGCTCTCCTGGTTGTGAGTCACGTTTGCCTATTTCTTTGCTTTTCTAATGCATTTTTTATCATGTCTTTAATATTGTAGATACTGTATTGCAGAGATTCTGGATTTTGTTGTTTTCTTTTCAAGAGTTTGACTTCTGTTCTGATAAGTAGTTAATTTATTGGCAAGCTAGCTTTATTCTATTGAAGATTCTTTTTAAACTTTGCTAGGAAGGGACTAACATAGTTTCTATTCTGAGGCTAGAATAATCCTACTCTTAAGGAGTACCATTTCTGGGGCACCTGGGCGGCTCAGTGGGTTAAGCTCTGCCTTTGGCTCAGGTCATGATCTCAGGGTCCTGGAATTGAGCCCCGCATTGGGCTCTCTGCTCAGCAGGGAGCCTGCTTCCCCTCCCCCCCTCTGCCTGCCTCTCTGCCTACTTGTGATCTCTTTCTGTCAAATAAATAAATAAAATATTTAAAAAAAAAGGAGTACCATTTCTAGGATATCAACTGAGTTCTGGAATATTCATTAAAGTTGCCCCACTCTGGCTATATAGAAATCTGGGACTGCCCAGTACTAGTGATGTCAAGACTCTGTTCAGCTTGTAGCCCCCTAGTAGCTGAACTCTGCTGGGCTTCATGGGGCCTTGCCCTCAAGTGTATATTAAAAATTGGCCAAAGACATAAGAAGATCCCTATAAATGTTTCTAGGGTTTCTTTTCTACATAGCTCCCTCTTCTTGGGTATCCTGTCTCTCAAATCCCAGTTCCTTCAGCCCCAAATTCTGATCTCTGTTTCTTCCATGTAGTGAGATCACAGGTCTCTGGTTTCCACTTTTCTGTGCCCATCAAAGTGCTCCCAGGCAAAGGAAACAAGGGTTACAGGGACCTTGTGAGTTTCCTTCTCTCTAGAGTCACAGCACATATTATCTATTTCCCAATGCCCGAAAACAGTTGCTTTATATAGTACGCTCAGTTTTATATTTGTTTCCATGAAAAAGGTAAGTCTAATACCTATTATAACATTGTGGCTGGAATGAAGTGAATGATCATTTTAAATTATGCAGAATTACCATGTATTCAAGGAAGCATATATTAGGGGCCTCTGTCTTTGCACCAGCTGTTATCACCCCCAGGAAAAAGGAGTGTGCTAGTATCACTTGAAACAGCCCCAAATAGTAAATCAGGAATGGTTCCTTTGGGAACTAAATCAAGATGACTTCCCAGGGCAGTTCATGTGACAGGAAATGAGGACACATTCACTTTATATATGTAACTGGAAATTTTATGTCTGTTTAGGAGCTGGGTAGTGCTTCTGTTCAGGCTGCTATAAAAAAATACCATGAGTGGGTGGTTTATAAACAGAAATTAATTTATCATAGTTCTGGTGGCTAGAAAGTCCAAGATCAAGGTTGGCAGATGCAGCATCTGGTGAGAGCCTCCTTCCTGGTTTATAGATGGCCTTCTACTTTCTGTGTGATCACATAGTGAAGAACAAAAGAGCTTTGTGGCGTATCTTTTAATATAAGAGCATTAATCCCATTCACGAAAGCTCTACCCTCATTACCTAATTACATCGTGTTCCCAGAGGCCCCACTTCCTAATACCAGCACTTTGGGGTTTAGGGTTTCCAACATATGAATTTTGGAGGGACATAAACATTCAGTCCATAACTCCCACAGATCAAAGGATCATTAGGCCCTAGTTCAAATAAGTTACTTAGTGGTATTCTTCTATACCTACCATTAGCAAATATAGGAATGAACTGGACTGAGGAGCGATCTTCTGGGGTCAAGTTCAATGGAAGCCAATATAGGCATTTTCTGTTCATGAGCCTAAAGAGTCATCTTCAAAGTCTCTAAGTGACAGAACCATCTCTCCCTACCCCCACCCTCTTAAATGAAATCCTTTGCAAGGCTGCTCTGTTTATTTGGGTGTTAAAAGAATGATGTAATGCATCTCTCCTGCCCTATCCACTAGCTCTAGTTCAGAAAAGTCCCACAAAATCCTAGGACTCTGTGGAGTCCTAGTCCATTTGAAAACCACTGAACTGGAACATCTGATAATATCAGAACCTCTCTAGTCCCTAACCCAGACCCCCTGTCTTTGATATAATCCAGTGATTCTCAACTTTGTCTGCTCATTGGGATGGCCAAGAGCTTTGAAAAAAGTACTACTGTTCAGACCCCATTTCTAAAATCCTGATTTAATTGGTCTGGGTCAGATCCCAGGCATGGTGTTCTCTTTATAAAGGCTTCCTGGATAAGTCTAACGTACACCCAGGATTGGGGACCTTTCATCGTACAATTTCTGGTACATTCCCCTTGTCTCCCACACTCAGTTCTTGCTCAGGCTTGAGCACTTGCTTCAAGCCTCAGAGATAAATGCCAGGATAACCTAGGGCCCTGGGGATTGGCCTGCATGAGTTGGGGATATAGAAATCCCAGAGTGGGAGTCATGAACACCTGCATTCCAAATTCTTTCTGGGAAGACAATATTCTCATCTACCCATATGGTTGACTTTTCTGCCCACCTCACCTTGCAGTGGACTTGGAATGCCTAAGGAGGGTACCGTGTTAGTTTCTTACTGTGTAAATTACAAAGAGTTCAGAGAGCACAACAAGAATGCTCAATGGTGCCAGATTGCATATCCTAACAGGCCTATGGTGGTTTGTTCTGCATATTTACCACCAAAAAGTGCTGCAAATGTCATAGCAACCACAGAATAGCCCCACCCCAGAGGAATTACTGTATTCAAACATTAGATCAGTGCTCTTAAAACTTCATTATGCATTGGAATTATCTGAAGAGCATGTTTAAAGTGCACATTCCTTGATCCCACCCTAGAAAATCGCAATGAGTAGATCTGCAATGGGACCCAAAATCTGCATTAATGACCATTAATCAGAACTACCTTAGGTGGTTCTGATACAGTGACCCAGGATCACATCTTGAGAAGCACTGGTTGCCAAATTAAGAGCAAGAGCTCCCCTCGTTCCTTCATACCCAGGCATATTTTCCTACTCTTGTAAAGCAAAATATCTCACAAACAGTAAATTTAAATTATCAGTGTCAGCAGAAAGTAGCACAAACACAGCTAACCCAAAAGAGTAGTTTATCTCCCACAAAGTCATGCTTGATTTTTGATGAGTTATATGATTTTTCTCAGACCCAAATAGCCCTCTTCTCTCATTGCAACAACCCTTACTTTAGATAAGCTATAGATAAGGCTGGGTGACTCATTTTCTTCCCATTTTTATGGATTTTTCAAGTTTTTATGCAACGATCTAATGCTTTTTTTTTCAAAAGTAGACAAAAATCAAGTGCTTTTTCAAAAGAAATCTAACTTGTACAAAATTTAAATGTATATGATTTATGATACATTGGTTGTAGGGAAGGGGATAGTTATCTACTTTACAAAATAATTCTTCACATTCCAGAAGAACTTGCTTCCATAAACACATCCTTTAGGAAGGAAATATGTCTAGTTTTCAAAATGGTGGTTCACTGATGAACATTTGGCATCTAGGCTCAATGGGCATGGAAAGTATTGTTCTTTGTAAAAGTAAGCCACACCTTCAAAATGACTGTGTGGGGCACCTGAGTGATTCCCATAGGTTAAGCGTCTTCCTTGGGCTCAGGTCATGATCCCAGGGTCCTGGGATCAAGCCCTGCCTCAGGCTCCTCACTCAGCAGGGAGTCTGCTTCTCCCTCTGCTCCTGTGCAGGAGTGCATTGGAACATGCACACTCTCACTCTCTCTCTCATTCCCTCTATCTCAAATAAATAAATAAAATCTTTTAAAAGAAATGACTATGTGTTTCACAATAGTTCTGGGGGTGTGGGAACAGCCAAGAGATAACACTGGGCTTAGTTGATACTAGAATTTTAACACAAAAATAATTGGCCCAAGGTAGAATGTCATCAGGCCCTCCCTTATTTGGTAACCATCTTAGGCAACGCCCTTGCTGTGGACAGAGGGTAGTATGGAGGCCTTTAAAGATTCAGGTCTTACTCCCAGAAAAACCTAAGGGGAAAATGAAAAGGGGAATTAAGTGGGTCAACAAAGCCCCCAGCCCATGACCCCCATGGGAGCCCTATCCCAGAGCACTGGCAGGGTGGGAGGGGGAGCCTCTATGTCCCCCTTCCCCTTCCGTGCCAGCATTGAGCTAGGGGCCTGTTTTGCAGTGTCCATCCCTGTCTCAGTGGAGTAAGTACTCCATTCTCAGTGAAGGACATATTGGAACTGACAGCTTCACCATTGTGTATATAATATGTCATGGCTGACAGATGAAGAAATGGGATTTCCGTGAAATGCAACGGGATATAGCCATCAGCTGAGGCTGGAGAAAAGCCATGTTCTCCTGGACCCCTTAGAGAGTACTCCTTCTTAGTCCCCCTTGCCCCTTCTCTGCAGCCCATCTCAGTGCAGGGTTTAAAGCACCATTTCCCCCCATTAATCCTGATCCTTTGTTGTGCTTCCCTTTTGTCCTCCCTGCCCTTTGATTGTGGAACTCTCCCAGCAGGGCAAATTGCAGCTGAAATGGTAGAAACAATGAGATCAGGCAGTATCCTGATGGAAGCACAGGGAACCAGGCACACTTAACTGCATTACTTGTAGCCGGGTCTGCCCTGGGTATAAGTGAGCAGGCCCCACCTTTCAACTACTCAGGGAAATCCACCCCCTGATGGTCACATGGCCTTCCCCAAAGGCAGAGTTAATGGGGAAGTGAAATAATTAACAGGAGATGAGGGAGAACTAACAGTGAAAACTGCCCTGAAGAGGAGTTACCTTGCACAAGTGCCTTTAGTCCTTCAGTACAGGGGAAGGATTTTTTTTGTTCATTACCTCATGCATTTGAGTGCTCCAATTTCCGTATGAGCCATTATCAAACAAATGATTGGCAGTTTATTCTCCCCTGTGGGCAGCCACATATTTTGTCATGGTAATAGGCATCTCAAACATGATTTTGTTTATTCACTCAACAGACATTTATTAGGAACTTTCTGCGTGGTTTGCTTTGTTGTGGGCACAGGGGATAAGAAGATAAAGGAGTCTCTGACCTCAAAGTTCTTATAGTCTAGGAGAGGGAGACAGAAAAATGAACAAATAAGTGGCATATAATATTAGGAGGATTAGGACGGTTGTCTTTGGGAGAGACAATGGTGCATGCAGAAGGAATGACATAAGAAAATAGGCTGGAGGAGGTAACGCTGAAGACAGTATGTTGTAATATACAGGTCATTAATCTCACAGTTGACAAAGTGAAATACCCATCACAAAATGTGTGTTCCTTAATTCATTCAATAAACGTTTGTTGAGTGCCTACTATTTGCCAGGTGCTGTGCTAGGTACTTCTGTGATGGTGTATACAGGCTAGAAAGGGAAACGGTATAAATTCAACTAATGAACAAATCAAATATAAAATTAAAACTAAGATAAAAGTCCAACAAAGATGACCTACAGGGTTTCATGAAAACTTCTATTAGGAGTATGTCGGTAAGGCAGGGGCTTCCCTACGACTGAGCTGGGGATTGAACATAAAGGGTTAATTAATTAACATAAAGGGTTAATTGAACATAAAGGGTTAATTAACCTTGGTTCTACTAGGCACCAAGAAGGAGAAGATGGAGCAATAAGAAAAAAAAGAAAAACTGGTGATAATCAGGGACCAAGAATTCCAGGTTCACTAGGAAGCCCTTGTGTGGACTTAGAAAAGATCTAGATCTAGAGAAGGGGGGAAGGGAGAGGGGGGAGGGAGTAGGGGAGACAGAGTGGCTACAAGTCCTGCTTTGCTGGGGTCCAAAAGAGTAAGTCAGATTTTTTTGTCCCATGGCAATGTTTAATAAGTGCCACCACTAACTCTCAAAAATATTCTAGTATGAGTTAACCACTTACACTGTTGCCCTAAAGAGTAGGACGTTTTGTTTCCAAGCCTTTTGTAGACTTGTCATCCTGTGAGTATACACCTAGTGCCAACTAAAATCTAAAGCACAAATGACAAATCGGCAAAGTCCTAATTCATAAAAGATAAGTGGCATTCAATATTTTTTGCCATGAATAAGATTTCTGGGTTTGTTTTTTGTTTTTTGTTTTTTGGGTTTTTTGTTGTTGTTGTTGTTTTCTGAAAGGGGACAGCAGCCTTTGTGCCCAGCAGTAATTCCTAGCAGACAAATCACGTGGCAGAATTACTTCTCTAGACGGTGGTGATGGTGGTGTCCACCAACCATTGCAAGAGGAGGAAAAAAGGAAATACATTTTTTGTCTAAATTTTCTCCTGGGCTTAGCTTGGGGGAGATTCTCTCAAGATACTTAGCAAACAGAGTCCAATACTAGAAGTAGAAACAACACTTCTCAAAATCAGGGAGGCAGAAAATAAAACTGGGGGTTCCAAAAGCTATACTTACTGTGTTGAATTTTGCCCATCATTCTTTCTGGCACCTATGTTTTGATTCTTAAAAGGGACGATGAAAAATATTTTCTAATGAAATATAAATGCTAGAGCATCAATAGCAAGTAGATTGGTATAGATAGATGATAGATACGTGGACAGATACATAGATAAAGACAGACACATGTTACAGGTGAAAACTTCCCAAATCCACTAAGCCAAGCATCATTTACTTCTCAGTGGAGATATTATCCAAAGCTTTCCTCAGTTTACTGGTATTTTCCCTTCTTTAACAAATCTTTGGATAATGCATCCTGTATGTTTACTACTTATGGGTATAAAACAGGACTTACAGTAAACTTTGAGGAATGCTTCTTTGTACTGGTAGCATGGCTTAAAATCTATCTGAAATAATGTTAGCATATTTACATTAAAAAATGTTAATGTCTCGGGGCACCTGGGTGGCTCAGTCAATTAAGTGGTCTCGGGGTTATGGGATTTGAGCCCTGCATCTGGTCTGCACTCAAGATGAAGTCAGCTTGAGTTTCTCCCTCCATGTCCCTCTGCTCCTCCCACTCGTGCTCTCTCTCTCTCTCTCTAAAATGAAGATATAAATCTTTTTAAAATAAGTTTTAATGTCTCAAAATGATGTGTTCACTGTCCACCGCCTTTGTGATTTTGTAGACACTGGTTTATGTTGGGTGTCTAGTACAGGTTCTGCTTTTCCCAACTGAACAGTCAGTCCTAAGGAAGGTGCCAGAGTCTGGAGACTTTCCTTTAGAATTCACATAGGGAAAGCACAGCTGACAAAGTTCTAAGGCGTGATCTTGAATGACTGTGCTTTGTTTTGTTTTTTTTTTTTGGCACATCCATCCAGGAGACTCAAGGTTCCTTTTGAGACTGCCCAAGAGTTTCCTCAAGATTGGTGTCAGTGCCCAACCTGGGCATCAGGATGCCTCAGAGTGCTACCTCCCAAACACTGCACCACTCCAAGGGTCAGAAGGATTGAAGGTCTTTTATGTTTCTTTCCTGCTTCATTTCTTCTTCTCCACGTCTTTGACCAGCCCCCTTGGCCCCATACATTCTTCAGACCTCCCCCCCCTCCGCTCAATCCTTCAGCTCATGCTGTTTTCCCTTGTTGCAGTGGCTCTCAGGGAGCTACTTGTTGGAGCACACAGATGCTCAACTCCAGGGTAAAGTGCAAACAGAAATGAACTTCCGTAGGAGGAAGCAAGGGAAGGACGTGAGCTGGATGGGAAGCAGGGACAGAAATCAGAGGCAGCTTGAGTTAGGCAAAGGGACCAGGGAGTCGGGAAGTTCAGTCTCTCCTGGGCTTCGCCACCATGGACAGAACTCTGCATTATACAAGTTTCAGCTCTTGTATGCATCCGGTCAGGCACTGGCCTAAGTGACATGCAGGGCCTGTTCTCTGTCTAAACAGCTCTTACTCCAAGATTGCATTCAACCAGGATAGGTAAAAGTTCTTGTTGGGGGGGGGGGGCGAAGGGGGGGTGAAGACAGCAACTAAAGCATCCTTATTAATGTTCCAAATGAGTGCCACCTGTTTTTACTTCTGCAAATGAGAAAACCTCCAAAAGCATTCTGGAATTACAGATAGCTGTTTCCAACTTTCAAATAAGTAAGCCTCTTGACATTGAATTTTAAATGGCTCTGACATGCTCATCTTTGTCTCTCTCTCTCCTTCTCCCCCACCCTTAGGCTTACGAGCGGCCACAGAAACACTCAAGTCTCCACTATGACCCAGGCCTCCCACAGGACGTCACCAGTGACACCTTAAAACCAAAGCACCAGCAAAAAAGCAGCAGCCAGAATCACATGGACTGGTCCACCAACTCTGACAGTGGACCCGCCACTCAGAATTGCTTCATCAGTCCAGAGTCTGGCAGAGAAACTGCAAGCACCAGCAAGATGCCCGCTCTTGAGCCCGTGGCTTCCTTTGCGAAGGCGCAGGGTAAGAAGGGCAGTGCAGGGAGCACGTGGAGCCAGCTGTCCACCAGCAGCAAAGATCTGCTCTTGGGAGGTGTGGTCCCATCCCCAGGCAGCCATGGCTCGCCAGCCCCGCCCAGCAGCTCTGGCGAGTGCAGCGGGCTACAGCCCTTGGTAGATCAGGATGGAGGAGTCACAAAGGAGGCCCCAGAACCACCTGCTATAGGCAGCAAGAAAAAGTCCAGTAAAAAAGATGTGATAAGTCAAACCCTATCCAACCCAGACCTGGACTGGGTCAAGAATGCCCAGAAGGCATTTGACAATACAGAAGGGAAAAGGGAAGGCTACCCTGCAGACAATGCCCAAGAGGCATCACCAGCCAGGCAGAACTCGAGTTCTGTCAGTAATCCTGAAAATGACTCAAGCCATGTCCGGATTACTATCCCTATCAAGGCACCCTGTCTAGATCCAACCAGCCATAAGAGGAAAAAGAGACAGTCCATCAAAGCAGTGGTGGAAAAGATCAAGCCAGAGAAAGCCCTGGCTTCCGGAATCACCATGAGCAGTGAAGTGGTTAACAGGATACTTGCCAACACTGAGGGAAATAAGAAAGATCCCCGGGTCCCTAAATTGAGTAAAATGATCGAGAACGAGTCCCCCTCAGCTGGCCTTGAAGCGGGCGGCAGTGCCGAGAAAGTCATGCCTGGAGGCGTGACCAAGCAGCGAAAGCCCCCCATGATCATCACGCCTCCACCGTGCACGGACCACTCTCCCTCCAGAAAGCTGCCAGAAATCCAGCATCCCAAATTTGCTGCGAAACGGAGGTGGACGTGCAGCAAACCAAAGCCCACCAGCATGCTCCGGGAGGCAGTCATGGCCACGTCCGATAAACTGATGGTGGAACCGCCGTCCGCCTACCCCATCACCCCGTCCAGCCCTCTGTACACCAACACAGACAGTCTTACTGTGATCACGCCCGTCAAGAAGAAGCGGGGGCGGCCGAAGAAGCAGCCTTTGCTCACGGTGGAGACGATTCACGAGGGGACTTCCACCAGTCCGGTCAGTCCCATCAGCCGGGAGTTCCCCGGCACGAAGAAAAGAAAGAGACGACGCAGCTTAGCTAAGTTGGCCCAGCTGGTGCCAGGAGAGGACAAGCCCATGAGCGAGATGAAATTTCACAAAAAAGTTGGAAAGCTTGGGGTACTGGATAAGAAGACCATCAAAACCATCAACAAGATGAAAACACTCAAGAGGAAAAATATCTTGAACCAGATCTTATCCTGCTCCAGCAGCATTGCTCTGAAGGCCAAAGCTCCCCCGGAGACCAGCCCGGGGGCAGCGGCCATTGAGAGCAAATTGGGCAAACAGATCAACGTCAGCAAGAGGGGAACCATCTACATCGGCAAGAAGCGGGGCCGGAAGCCAAGAGCAGAGCTGCCACCCTCATCCGAGGAACCCAAAACAGCCATCAAGCACCCTAGGCCTGTTTCTAGCCAGCCGGACGTTCCAGCCGTGCCTTCCAACTTTCAGTCACTTGTGGCGTCTTCACCAGCAGCTATGCACCCACTTTCGACGCAGTTGGGTGGGTCCAATGGCAACCTGAGCCCCGCCAGCACTGAAACCAATTTTTCAGAGTTGAAAACTATGCCAAATCTCCAGCCCATCAGTGCTCTTCCAACCAAAACCCAGAAGGGAATCCACAGTGGAGCCTGGAAGCTGTCCCCGCCCAGGCTGATGGCCAACTCGCCTTCCCACCTTTGCGAGATCGGGTCACTCAAGGAAATCACCCTGTCCCCTGTGAGCGAGTCGCACAGCGAGGAGACGATCCCGAGCGACAGTGGCATTGGGACGGACAACAACAGCACGTCTGACCAAGCGGAGAAGAGTTCGGAATCCCGACGGAGGTACTCCTTTGATTTCTGCTCCCTGGACAACCCGGAGGCCATTCCGTCCGACACCAGCACGAAGACCCGGCACGGCCACCGGCAGAAGCATCTCATGGTGGACAACTTTCTGGCCCACGAGAGCCTCAAGAAGCCAAAGCACAAGAGGAAACGGAAAAGCCTGCAGAACCGTGACGACCTGCAGTTTCTGGCGGACCTGGAGGAACTCGTCACCAAGTTCCAGGTGTTCAGGATCTCCCACCGGACTTACACCTTCTACCACGAGAATCCGTACCCCAGCATCTTCCGGATCAATTTTGATCACTACTACCCGGTGCCATATATCCAGTATGACCCCTTGCTCTATCTTCGCAGGACCTCAGACCTGAAGTCCAAGAAGAAGCGTGGTAGGCCCGCAAAAACCAATGACACCATGACAAAGGTGCCTTTTTTACAAGGGTTCAGCTACCCTATTCCCAGTGGAAGTTACTATGCACCCTATGGAATGCCTTACACATCAATGCCTATGATGAACCTGGGTTATTACAGTCAGTACCCAGCTCCCTTGTACCTCTCGCACACGCTCGGAGCCGCTTCCCCGTTCATGAGGCCGACGGTGCCGCCTCCTCAGTTCCACACGAGCTCCCACGTGAAGATGTCGGGGACAGCGAAGCATAAAGCGAAGCACGGAGTCCACCTGCAGGGGCCTGTCGGCATGGGCCTCGGGGACAGGCAGCCGGCCCTGAACCCTCCCAAGGCGGGCGGCACCGGGCTGGCCAGCGGTCGGCTCCACAAGAGAAAACACAAACACAAGCATAAGCACAAGGAAGACCGGATCCTGGGGACCCATGACAACCTGAGCGGTCTCTTCGCGGGCAAAGCCACGGGCTTCTCCAGCCACATCCTGAGCGAGCGGCTGGGCGGTGCGGACAAGGAGCTCCCATTGGTGGGCGAGAAGAATAAGCCTAAAGAGAAGCAGAAGCACCAGCACAGTGAAGCCGGCCACAAAGCTTCCAAGAACAACTTTGAGGTGGACACCCTGTCTACACTGTCACTTTCCGATGCCCAGCATTGGACCCAGGCCAAGGACAAAGGCGACTTGGGCGGCGAGCCTGTGGACTCGTGCCCAAAAAGGTACTCCGGCGGCGGTGGCGACGGCGGCGGCACCAGACCCGAGAGCCTGGACGTGTTCAGTGACATGAACCCTTCAAATGACAAGTGGGACAGTGACATGAGCGGGAGTAAAAGGAGGAGCTACGAGGGCTTTGGGACATACAGGGAAAAGGACATCCAGGCCTTCAAGATGAATCGCAAGGAGAGAAGCTCCTACGAGTCTTCCCTGTCCCCAGGTAAGGCCACGTTGCTCCACAGGCTTGGGGTTTCTTACCATTTAATCGCTGGCCTTTGCTCTTCCAGAGGCTGCCATCGCTGGCACATTGCATTCACCGGTTTGCAGAGGGGTAGGAACCAAGTGAAAATGGGCGTTCTTGCACATTTGATACATTTTTGATTCGGCACTTGCTGTCTTTCCTCTCTCAGAGTCATTGTCTGGGAACCGTGGGCCCAGAGACACCCCCAGTAGCTCCCTAGACGCCAACCACACCCACTACATTTATGCTTTTTATTAAAAATGCTGGTCTTAGGTCCTCATCCGATCTGATGGTGCAGTTTGCTAGTTGGGTAAAACCTCTGAAACTCATTCAAAAATGCCAACAAGATCCCAAGAACGTCAAAGCTGGGTAGGAGTACTGTCTCATCCTTCTGGCATGCCACCTCCAGAAGTCTCACATCCCAGGGGAGACAGCTCCAGCAAAGCCACTGAACCTACTGACCAGTGAAGCCTCCAGGGTAGCTAATGAGGGAGCCATCGCCCCAGGCTCTATTGTCCTGTCTTTGTGGGCATTTGCTAAGCTGCCCTGGACAGCCCTGGCTCATGATTTCCCTGCAGGAAGGGGAGAGAGCCTGGCCGAAGGGTGCTACAAGCCTCCTGTCCCCCATGGGAACCTTACTGCTGTGTCTCTTGGCATGTCTGCTGGGAATGGGATTTTGCCCACTAATCTCTAAACTTGAAGTACTGGTTGCTACTAGAAAGAGCTCATTCCTTGTCAGCTGCTGGCAGGATTTCCTGCTAACTTTCCCACCCACACAGACCTTCCTTGCCACCGAAGCCTGACACTTCTGCCTAAGTATCCCTTGGTCCCTGTCCACACATCGCGTAAGTGATAAGCATCTTAGAGAACAGAACAGTTGTTCGTGAGGAAAAGAGTAGAAGCTCCCTTCCTAGGAGCTGCGGAAGCTAATTCTCATGCTCCCCCCTACCCCCGGATAATACAAAGCATTCTGACCACAGCCTGGTTTTAAAAGACTAATCATCGCTGGTTCCCCCGTCTCCTCTCTTGGTGATGTGTACCCCTTGCCCCCCATCTTCCTTCCAGGGGAGTCCATCATTGGTGAGGGCAAGGGCAGTGTATTCATGAGGAATTAGAATCATTTTTCTAGGCCAGCAGACTTCAGAAGAAATATGATTATGAGTTAGAAAGCACTTAAGGATTGCCCCAAACTGCCGCTAGCTTGTGAGTTGCTATAGTGGTTGATGTTCTCCTTGGCTAACGAAGAGACCAAGTAGCAGTGATGTTTCCTGCAGAAGGTGATAAATGTCCCACACTTCAGGTTTGCCCAGAGAGAGTGTTCTCACCCAGGTTTCCCTGTTTCTCGTCATCAGACTTTGTTGAAGGGACTTGTTTGCTATGCAAAGCCCAAGTTAAGCCCCCCTGGACAGGAGTGACCAGATTAAACTTTTAGGTAAGAAAAGCTCTTGCTTTCTCGTCCAGTATAGTGACATTGAAGCTTGGGTCCAAAACCATCCATGCACAGTGGGTCTTCTTACTTTTTGTACTTTCTTGGCACTAATTAGCAAAAAAAGGAATGGTGGCATGTTATTGCTAAGAACCTAGAAGCAAGGATCCTAACTTACCAGACCTGAGAAGCGAGATCTCAGAAGCTGAAACCTCTATCCGTTGTTTCTTGTCAGGTTTCTCGGCAGTCTTACCAAGATTTTCTCTGTGGTTGGACTGGATTTCTGGGTGCTGGTTGACTTCACGAGAGTTCCCAGGTAGAGATCCCCCTCTGAGCCCTGTGTGCTGTTTCGGAAGGTGCCCGCCCTCTAGCCATACAGCTCTCTCGGGGTTGGTGCTCCTATGGTGGCTCTTGCTTTCTTCAAAATTCCCCTTCTTCTCCCCATCTTCTTAACAGTTCTTCATCTGGCCATATCAGGAGGAAAGAAACAGGCATCATGACAGTGTCATAAAAGAAAGGTGGATTCAGCCTAAGAATTGGGTACGAGGCCCAACGCTTTTATATGGGCCCTTAGCATGGAGTTCTGTTTCTTTGTGGAACTGTCTACCACCTGTAACTGACAGGATTGGGCCAGACCTCTTTGTATGTTTCAGTTCTTAAAACTGTTTTACATACCTTTCTTCATAACACTTACCTACAATCTTAGAAGAGAGAGGTATTTTCATTCCTGTTTTACACATCGGGACACTGAGGCTCAGAGATCAAGTGACCCGCTCAGGTTTAGAAAGCCATGGCTTTGGATGGTAACAAGCCCGGGGCTTTGGCCACTGCACTGCAGTTGACCGCGTGCCACCCAGTAGCTGCGCCAAGTCTAGAACACACAGGTCCTGGTCCTTGGTTCGGTGCTCGTACATCCCACCATAGCCCTTCCTCTCAGATACCCAACCATTCTCCAATTACAAGCCTCTCCCTAAGGCAGCTGCACAGTGATGATGTGATGATTGCAGAGAGAGTAAGGAAAGACGACATCCCTTTAGTCAATTCCCAACCAGTGTAAAAGGACCCCGTAGGGCTCAACTTTTTCTGTCCATCCCCCTGTAAACATCGACATGGACAGGCTTCCGTCTGTGTTCTTACTGCCCTGTGCTTCTCAGTTATTTTCGCCACTGCTTTGTGCCTACCTCTGTGTTACAGGAGTTAATTTTCTCTTCAACATTTTAATGACTCATAGTCATTGGTGGTTTCTATGTCTATATGACTTGTGTCTATTGTCCCTGCACATCTTGTTGGATATCTTACTGGAGCAGATCAGATTCTCGATCGTTCCCCTCCCTTCCAAGCTTTGACCTCTCCTCGCCTCTCTTCTAAATGTTCCCTCTATTTCTGATACGCACCAAAGAGCACCAAATCCCATTCAAAGGTGTGAGGCTGAAGGTCCGAGAGACCTTCCAGAGACTTTACCTCAGTCCACGTGTCTCTTCCACGAATGATACTGAGGGTCCTGCTTGGAAAAAAAAAAAAGCATCATTTTCTCACAGCTTCTCTCCCTCCATCTCTTTCCTTCTCCACTCTGGATTCACTCCCTTAGCATCCCAGTGTCCTTTTTCACAGGAGCTAGTCGTCTCCAAAATAGACACAACTTATATAGAGATGTCACCCTTTAGCCCATTGAGGACCAGATTTAGGAGCTAAGTCAGGGGACGACTTTGAGCATTCCCTGAGATCAGAGCTGATGGAAGTCATTACCATTATGGAGACAGAAATTAGAGCCCTCATTTAGCGGCACGCTCCATTTCTTCTTTCCTGCTTTGAAAAGCATCCATTCTCCAAGCCCCCTGCCCTGCAGATGGATACACTGTCTTGTTAGGCCCCTTACAACACACCTAGAGCTTAGGAGTCACAAAGGCTCTTTACCATTTTTCTGCGTTTTACTCCTTTTGCTTTGTTTGTTTGTTTCAGAAGGCAGCGGCTCTTCTGACCCATTTTCTAAATGCATACCATCTGCTAAATCTCCATTTATAAAAATGCTTGCCTGGCACCAAATAATGGATAACTAGTGGGAAGTTGCCATCCACAGACTCCCAAAGTTGGAAGAAGCCTGATGGGCACTCATGTGCACCTCTCTCTCACCAGGCATCCCCATCTCTCGTAGCCTGACAGGCTGCAGAGTCCCTGAAGAGCAAACCTGTCCAAGTTTGACAACACATAGAACGCTACCACGTGCTCTCAAAGCCAACTTCTTAGCTGGTGGAAGGGGTCTGTAGTGTGAGTGATGTTCTTCCTGTTCAGACCACAGAATAATTTTTGCATACTTTGACCTAATATTTAGACATCTTAACCATTGCTGTTCAGGCTCCCATCAGATGTTGGAGAAACACTGTAAAGAGTCAATTTACCTATGTTACCTCTTAGTCCAATGCTGTTATGAGTCAAGGTAGCCATCCTGAGTCCCCAGATATCAATTACTTTCCTCATGATGAATGGATGCTGAGAATGAATCCTTAGCTCACCTGCCTGATATCAAAATCCTGCCATGCATGCAGGTGGCTGGATTCCCTTGAGCCTGGATGACTCTCTACCCCTCCTTGTGGCTTCTGTCTTGCCCTTTGCCAGCTCCTCTTATCGGCACCGTGGGGCATTTTGGGAGGCAGTCTCTGTTGTCACTCATAGGCAGGAAATGGATGCCCAAGCCAAAAATAAGACAAAACCCTCCTCCAAGCAAGCATCCAGATGAGGGAATTAACCACATAGATGAGATGACATGAAAACTACACAAAAGGAAATAAATAAAATATTTTAAAAAAATAACTATACAAAAGAAAATGTGTGGAGAACATTTTCTACAAATGGAAGAGAAGGAAGAAGACTCAAGGGAGGAGAAAGTTAAGGCCAGGAAAAAATAGTGAAAAATAAAAAGCTGATGAAGTGTAGTCTGTTTAATCTTAATCCAAGTTGAATTCTGGGTCATTCTGTGGGAGGAAATGAGAGATAAATTAGCTAATGGCTGCTGTGTGGTTTAACAGGATGATGAGCACCTGGCCCGGTCTTGTCTCCCACACTAACCAGCTGAAAGACCTCTTCATCTTTCTCACCTTCTGTTTTCCCAGGTGAGACTCTGATAGGAAAAGCTCTGACCAGACCTGACAGTCTCAGATTCTCAAAGTCTCAAGTTTATACAAGGCCATGTTTGAACGCAAACACATGCACACAGATTGGACACATAGGAAGAAAGCGCTCAAGGTATTGGCCAAGTTGGCCGATTAATTAGCTGTGCAGTGAGATTTCACAACAGATCCCTCTGGTCCACGTATTAAATTCTGTGACTCAGCCCATTCGTCTTTGGCTCCACCACTTCATCCAGCCATTTGATGTCACCTTTCAGAAAAGATGGCACTCTCCCTACCTGGCCCCCCCGACCAATTAGCTCACTCCTTACGTATGTGGCAGCCACAGTCATCACCTTAGCAGAAAGGGTAGAGCACGCATGCGACCCCCTGCGTGGGAACAGACAGAACAGACTTGCCTTTGTATTTAGACTCCAAAGTAAAAGAATCGTAACAATGTAGCAGAAACATCTCATTTTGCTGATGAGCACACTGAGCCTTAAGAAGGTCAAGTGACTCATGCAATGATACATATCTAATTGGTAAAAGAGCTCAGACCTGGAAGCTAACAGCAGGGAGAGGAGAAGGCAGAGAGAGAGAGAGAATAAAAGAGAAAAAAAACTAGAAAGGTGAGTTGTGGGAGAGATGTTAAGCTATATGTTTTCTTTTGCTGTGAGCTGTTGTAAAAGGTAAGCATCTATTGGACAATAATTTGGTTTCCAGGCTGTCTCTGGGGACCCATGTTTGGGACTGGAAACAATCTTTGTGGGCTCTGATGGAAGTCATTTTTTTTCCTTTCCTGTCTTAACAATTGCACATACTTATTTTATCGGGCCTCCCAAGGTTCCTCCTAAGGTTTTCTCTTGGAAACTGGGAATTAATCAAATTAAATGTTGTGACCCATAACTTTCTGGCAATGAAAGAAAAAAAAAATCTTAGACTCCCAGCATCTCTTTTTCCACATTAAAATCAGAAATCAAGCCATTCTGCCTTTGGAGCAAGAAATCCCCAGGCCATTTATCTTCCCACAGTTGGCAAACGTTCCGCTGTCCTGTTGGAAGTTTTTATTTATACCTTTGTGGCTGTGGGGAATTATGCAGATTCAGGTGTGGGTGCAGAGAACTTACAGTTTCGACAGACTTGGCTTTGATACAGCATGGAGCCTTTCTCAACAAGGCTAGAGAAATCAATAAAGCTCTCTTTAAAGACTGGCAGGCCAGTGGGCAGAGGTGAGGACGGTGCCTTTGGAAGGACCCTCCAGCAACCCATCTCTTTCACTCTACAAATAAACAAGGAATGGGAATGAATACTTGCTAGGATTATAGCACAGGCTTTTGCTCAATGCAGATTGGCTGAAGCCAAGGGCAGGTGGTGATAAAGACAAGGGAAGATGTAAAATGGATATCTTTGGTCACACACACACACACACACACACACGGCTTAATCCAGTCCTGGGGGAGAAATTCAAGGATTAGTAACTGGATGCTTTTGCCCTCAAGGAGATTATAATCCCAAAGTCTCTCCTATTAATGCAGAGGAGGAAGCCAGATGGAACTAATGCTACAAGGCAGATGGTAAGGGCCATCTGAGAGACTTAGAAGTGCTGGGGCTTCTTCCCAGAAGCCTGGGGCAGGGGGGCCGATGTGTGTATGTGTGTGTGAGCCATCTCCATATTTTCCTTGAGAGTAGAGAGGTGGAATCAGAGATGCTTCTTTTTTTTTTTTAATTTTTTTTTCAGTGTTCCAAACTTCATTGTTTATGCACCAGATGCTTCTTTGAAGTAGCTGCCATTCGAGATGGATCTTGAAGGATGGAGGAGGCTTTTGGAGATTGGAGATGGTAGGGGCATTGGGGGGAGGCACAGTGTAGAAAGGAAACCATGTAAACAAAGGTATTTAGGTAGAAGTACCAAAGAGCTATTTGAGAAATAGGGTTTATTCCAGACTTATCGAGGTTAGGATCTGCAGCTGGGAATCATGACAGAGAAGGTCAGAAGACAATGTTGTCCTCATGAGTTAGAGGAGTTTTGCCCCATAACACGAGGCTTGTGCTTATGGTATAGGACTTCTGCTTCTTCAAGGCAGTGGGAAGTCATTTTTAAAATAGGCAAGATTATGGGGCACCTGGGTGGCTCAGTGGGTTAAAGCCTCTGCCTTCGGATCAGGTCATGATCCCAGGATCTGGGATCGAGTCCCACATCGGGCTCTCTGCTCGGGAGCCTGCTTCCCCCTCTCTCTCTGCCTGCCTCTCTGCCTACTTGTGATCTCTATCTGTCAAAAAAAAAAAAAAAAAATCCTTAAAATAGGCAAAATCATGAAATGACCAAATTATACTTTGTCTTTCTTTCCTGACCCCACTTTCCCCTCTCCCCAGTCTGGGTTGGGTGAACTTTGCACTCTTCATACAGTATTCTAATTAGCCATTCTTGTTTGGGTTGTACCCACCACCCTGCCTTTCCTTCCCCAGCCTAGCACATTATAAGTGCCTAAAGTCATCATTACTCAGGTACTCAAGCAAAAAATAATAATGAGTCATTCTTGATTCATCTCTTTCCCTCTCTAGCTAAAGTCAAAGATGATTCCAATATGTTAGCCCCAGATAACTGTAGCCTATGAACAGAATTACAGAAATCAGGAAGGAGTCTGGTTGGTGTACAGGGAAATGAATTGTGAAGGCAACAGTTGACAGTTCTATACAGAGCAAGAGAGACAATTACAGGGATTAAAGAAAAGAGAGTGGAGGGGAGGGACCCTGTGGCCCACCTTAAAGAGAGAAGCAGAATAAGAAGAGATTGGGAAAGATGCAGAGAAGAAATGTTGGATGTGTTGGAAGAAAACCAGGGAGTCAAGGAAGAGTGAATTAAGAAGAATGGGGGTGGAACCAGGACCAGAAGCTGCAGAGTTTATAGGTGATGAGAATATGTATGAACAGATCCGTGACCCCAAAGCAACAGAAAAACTAAGTATTACTTATTTAGTTCCCCATATGGTTACGGCTTGGTGGGCTGTGTGCCAAATCCAGGTGAGAAGGAATTAACAACGGGTGATGAGAAAATGGGGCTCCAGGTGCAGAAAGTGAAACTTTGCTGTGGTTCTAGCCATGTTCCAGCCTCCAAGGACTCTTTATGTCTTAGGTCAGCCTTTGGTGGGAGGTGGCACAGCCAATCTTAGTAGGTCGTAAGTCTAATGTTCCCCAGGTGTGGGAGCCTGAAAATAATGCCTGAACCTTTTATACTGTGTCGTTCTGCCTTCCTGTGAAGTCCATGTATAGAAAAGATAAAGACTATAGTACTTGAAAAGAGGTAAGAGGGTCTAGGCCAGCTCCCCCTTCTCTGCCCCACAGGCACACAGGCACTTAATTTCTGATCATGGTAATATCGATTTGAAAACTCCTCCCTGTGGTACTGGGTGGGGGGGTGCTTGTTGGCTGTGCTCCTGAGAACATGTGGAAGAACAGTCCTGCTAACCCCAGGTTCTGACAAATGAATCTTTCATTGACCATTTACTATGTGCAAAGTATTACAGAGTAAAGCTCAACTGTTACTCTTCCAGAGGTCTTCACTACTTTGTAGAATGAAATATATATGATGCTTCATAAAAAGCCTATATGCTCAAAAATGATGTGAGCTCTTCAGTTACTTAATATATATCACAGAGCTAGGGATGGTCAGAGAGACCAGAAGAGAAGAAAAAAGCAAGGAAGGGCTCCTCCTTCCCTCAGTTCCTTATACTATACTGAAAAGAGGCTAATTGGGCATACCTGAAACAACCAGGGAGTACATGCAGACCAAATTTCATCCATGCTAACGCAGTGGCAGGCAGTGGGGGCTATAGGGATCCAGGGTCAGGAAAGATAATCGTGTTCAAAAGGCAAAATCCTGGAGCTGGACCTTGGAGAGTGGGAGCGTGGTGATGAGTGTGGCCTCAGGCAGTACACGAAAGGCTCCTGCCTAAACTGAAGGTAGCAGTTGGGTGGGGAAGGGTTTTTTAAGAGGCACAGCTGCCATCAGGAGATGTGGGACTGCGTTGTGGAGGCAGGGGGGTCACACTGACGTGCAAGGGTGCTAGGCATGAAGGACATTGAGCTTGGTGCTAGGTGCCGGGCAAAATAATGAAGTCCCAGGAAACATGACTATCCTCAAAGACCTTGCAAAGCTCTCAGGAGACAAGAGATGGATAGATACACATCTGCAAGGCAGTTAGACTAGTGGAAGTCCATACATTTAATCACTAGAAATAAAAACCCATTCTACAGGAAGAAAGGATCCATAAAGTAACTTTCAGAATAGTGAGCTGCACATTGTAAAAGCAAGTTGGTGTTGGTGTTTGCCCCATTCCATAAGGATTCAGAGCAAGTCGGAGGCATTAGGAGGGGCTCGGTCAGGTAGAGCGAGCGTGTCCCTCAGGCAGCTGCTGCCATGGTTTTTACACTCTTCCTTCCGTGAAGGGGCTGGGGAGACTGGGAAGGTGGGCAGTGAGTCCATGCAGAGATGGGGCTCCCCTCAGGACTCCCCTCATTGATGGAGGATCTAAGGACACAGAGAGATGAAAAGCTTTCCCCGAGGCTGCATGCCCGTCATCCTTACATCTGAACAGGGTGCTCTGCTCTTCAAAGTACATTTCCTTACTTTTATTTGATCTTCTGAATCCACTGAGGTTTGCAGATAGATGTTGTGCTCCCCTTGACAGGCAAGGAAATCAAAACCCAGAGAGTGAAAGTCTTTGTCCAAGGTCACTGAGCCAGTCTTGCACAGAAAAAGTGCTGGGCCCCGTTTTCCTGATTTTGCTCATCAACTCCCTTTTTCCACCAGATTTTCTATGTCTTTGACAAGGTCAATAATATGACTCAGCTTCTGAGTTGTCCTTAAAATACTCTTGCCAGTGGATTAAATGGGGGAGCCCAGAATAAAGCACTAGCAATTTGGTATCAGCTAAAATTAGTTTTTTATATAGGAGGAGCTCTTTGGAGCCAGGATCAGCCAAGCCCAGGGAGTGAGGCTGATTCTGTGTTCGGAGCCCAGGCAATAGATTCCCCAGATGGAGCATGGATACCCCTGAAATTCACAAAGGACACACAAAGGAGGAACAAGAATGTTCTTCTTCACTAAATCATGAAACTCTTAACATTTTTTTAAAATATTTTATTTATTTATTTGAGGGGCACCTGGGTGGCTCAGTGGGTTAAAGCCTCTGCCTTCGGCTCAGGTCGTGATCCCAGGGTCCTGGGATCGAGCCCCACGTCGGGCTCTCTGGTCAGCAGGGAGCCTGCTTCCCTTCCTCTCTCTCTGCCTGCCTCTCTGCCTACCTGGGATCTCTGTCTGTCAAATAAATAAATAAAATCTTTAAAAAAATACTTTGAAAAAAATAAAAGATTTTATTTATTTATTTGAGAGAGAGCGAGAGAACACAGAAGATGTCAGAGGGAGAAGCAGACTCCCTGCTGACCAGGGAGCCCATGTGGGACTCGATCCCAGGACTCCAGATTCATGACCTGAGCCATAGACAATTGCTTAACCAACTGAGCCACCCAGGCACCCAACGTTTTGTTGTTCTAAAGAAAAGTTTTACACAGCTTAAGGGACTTTACACAACTCCTAGTAAACATACAGAAACTTTCATCTTGAGAGTGATATGTGCTAAAGATGAAAACAGAGTGGAACAAGTCATTAAGGAAACCATGGGTGTGGGGCTGTATCTTGGAAGTTTGGGGGACTGATAGACAGGAGACCTTATCCCCTTTCTAATGTCCATGAGAACTTGAGATGTGGGCTGAAAGAACCGTTGTCCTGAACCAGTTTTTCATGTCTTGTATCCCAAGACCAGGAGGCCAAAAGGGTTCTCTTATAGAATATACCTTTTGTACTGTTAGTTATATTTTGCTTCATTTATTTACTCTGATTACACAATTTTTAAAAAGTATCAAGTGGCTAAAATGTGTAAGACATACCACTGGGCAATGTGCTGACTGTGCACACACAGGGGATACCTTGTCGTCCTCTGGTATAGACGTCATGGTCTGCGTTAGAAGTCCGTGTTAGCATGTTTCTACGAAATAATGATCCCCTTTCATGCTAGGTACTGTTTTTCTCTTTTGAGGTCCCAACAACAACAATAAAAATGGATTCCCCATGCATAGAATAAAGCAAATGAGCATTTGGAAAAGCATTTATTATTTCTTTCATTAATGAAAAACAGATAGTTCTTAGTGTAGAAAATGTGGAAAATTTAGGAAACCGTGTATAAAAAAAATGAAATCACCTATAATCCAATGAAATAACCATTATGCTAATGTAGCTGCAGGGGTCCCAGCTAATGGTCACTGTTTGCCTGGCTTCCTTTCCTTTCTGCCCCCCTCCTCAGGAGAAGCTAGAGAAAGTCAAACCCATGTTCCCCTCCGGCATTTTCTCTCCTCTTTCTCCACTCTCCCCACTGACACGTTGGTCGCCTGGTCTTTTCAACTTCCTCTCAAGTACCTTCCCTGAATTGACCAACTTTTCCTTCTACATTCTATGTCATTGCCCTAAGAGGGGATTATATATATATTTTTTTAAATAAATGCAGAAGTAATTGGGCATGAAAACCATCCAGATTTCCACACTGTCTTATTTAAGATCTCCACAAGAATCCAAGTGCTAGAACAACAACCGGGAAGGGGACAAATTAGTCACGGTTAAAAATGGTTGCCAAAATGTTTTCCCAAGAATCGCTGAGTGTTGAGTGTTTCTTCTCAGATCAGACTCTGACCAGGACGTGGGGGTGGGATGCGATAAGTTTTCCAGAGCTTGAGACCCACAGCTCCACACCACAGTGTGGAATGCAGCCAGTCAGTGTGGGTTATGAATACCATGCCCACTGTGCCATCAGATACACATAGAATAGGCCCCGTTGTCAGTGCTCTAATTGGTCAGTTTTGCTGTCATTCATACTGTGAGTATTTAAAGGGAAGGAGTCAGTTATTATAGGTTTAGGACCCAAAGGCCTACCTCATACTTGTTTATTTTTCTTCCTTGTGTCTACACCTTAGGAAAAACCTACGATTTTCCTAAGGTGAGATTTGCTGTAAATCCAATTTTGTTTTCTCTTCAATTCTTCCTCAACCAGGAAGTCAGCATCTCCCTGTGCTATAAGCTGGGCATCAGGCAAAAGAGAAGACAGTATCTTCCAGGAGATTTCTGAAGTCTTCATGGATACTGCAAATAAAATTTTATTTTATCAAATAAAGTAGCTAAAAGAACTTTTCTCATGGACTTTTCCTCCATTATTTTTCTAGTTCCAGTTGATATTAGTTATAATAGAGGAAAATCTGTCCCAGTGGTCTTCAAGAGGAGAATCTTGTTTCTGGGTTTCTCCTCCTCTTACTGGGGAGGGCTCTGAGCAATTCCTCCTCCCAGGAAGTCCACCAGCACAGCAGGTCAATGCCACCTGTGTGGGGAAGTTACTCAGACCCCAGAAATTCACGTGGGCTGACTGTCCTTCCACAAGGTCAGAGTTGCACCCTCCTGGTCCCTAGTGCCTCTCCTCTACTTCGTTTTTCATTTTGTTGATCTTTTTGGCAATAATCAACTCAGAGCAAAAATCTAATTGCATCTATCTTCCCCTTAAGGCTCTAACTAAATAAATATATTAATTATTGAAATAGAAAAAGAAGAATGGAGTCGTTTTTCATGAAAGATCTAGGAAGGCAGCCATAGGTAAATGAATAATTGATGTCAGATGTAGAAATAAAAATTCCTATGGCATGAAATCCCAAATTCTTTATCTGACTTCAAAGTGCCTACATTACCTACAGTCACTGCCTTACCTTGTCTCCTTATCATTTTCGGCTTATTCCCTTGGCTGTGAGTTCTGCTAAATCTCCTCCTTATCCTACAGAAAATACTGTAATTAACCCTTCATCCAAATCTCCAACCACCACATTGCCTCCCTCACACAGAACATCCTCTTCTTTTCCATCTGGCTTCTGAGCTTACCTAGTCATTTTCTTAGCCATTCTAGCATCACTCTAATATAACCCTGAAGTCTTCACTTTATTTCAGGATTATATTGTGGCTCTCCTATGCCACCTCAGAAGAACCAAAAAACAGAAAAACAAAATAAAACAAAACAAAACAAAAGCCTCTCAGGAGTTAAGGGCTCTCAGATGTAGATTTGGATGCTAAATCCCCCACTTACTGGTCGTGTGACCTTGGACAATGTAGCCTTTTTGATCCTCCTTTTCCTCATCTGAGAAATGAGGCTATTAATACCCACCTGGCAGAGTTTTCTGAGAGTCAAATAAAAGCAGAATATACCCAGGAGCATCCAACACACTGCTTACTACGCAATTGTTAATAATGTTCATTTCCTTTCACTTCCACTTTGGATAATATATTCAAGCACAGAAAATACAACCCCGCAGATTGCGATAGAAGTCTTCTTTAAACAGCAGGCTTTCCCTCCCAATTATGCTCTTACTGGGATCAGTTAAATCCCTTTCTGAACACACATACACACACACAGAGGGCAGACATCAGCCGGACCACCGTTGTATTTGATGACAAAGATAAGGTGTCAGGATTATACAGTTATGGTGAATAAGTAACAAAATACACATTTCACCCAAAGTTCCCTTGAAAGGGGTGCCAATTTCAATCCTCTGGCATTTGGTCCTGTCACAGCAAGAGTTTGTTAGCACTATTCAGCAGCACCTGTTTTGTAGACCAATTTATCTACTAACCCCAGACATAAAAATGCAATGAGAGAGAGCGCGGGAGATTTGTATTCGTCTTCTATTGTTGCTGTAACAATTTATCACAAATGTAGCAGGTTGAAACAACACAGATGTATTATCTCACAGTTTCTGTAGGCTGTTGGTCCTGGGGGCTCAGCGGGGTCCTCTGCTTAAGAGTCTCATGGGGCTGAGATCAAGGGGTGGGCAGGGCTGCTCAGTAAGGGCTCCTCAGTAAGGGCTGCTCCTTACTGAAGGTTCTAGGGTAGGATCCGCTTCCATTTCATCCAAGTTGCTGACCCATTCAGTTCCTTGTGCTTTTAGGACCGTGGCCCCTGCTGGCTGTTTCCAGGGCTGGTCTTTGCTTCTAGAAGCTACCCGCATCCCTTAGACCTTTCTGTCAGCAGAGGGTCCAATCTCTCTGACTTTCCCTTCTCTCTCATCTCTCTGAGCCCCAAACATTGCTTCTCCCTCCATGCCCCAGGCTTAGGGCATCCCGCCGTTCCCTGAGCACAGTCACCAAATGCTTCCAGACCTTCTGGCTTCACACGTGCTCTTTCTTCCTCTGGGGACACCCTCCAGAGGGGAAGACACTCACATGTGCTTTGTGACTGACTACCTATGTTGTTTGTAGATTTCTCCTTGTGATCTGGTAGACGAAGGTCTACCTCATGTGTAATTTTGGAAACACAATTTTTAAAAAGTCCATTATCCAACCTCACATTGCTAAGCTGAATGGCAAAGAAGTCAGAAGGGAGACCGTTCATTTTTAGACTGGAGTAGCTCATGCAGTGCTTCTCCAAGGAGGTGTTGCCCTACCGGGGCCTGGAAGAAATGGTTGGATTGAGACAGATGAGAAGCAGAGAGGAACAACTTGGGGAGAAATATGAATAAATGTGTAGTATTCGTCAAAAAAAAATGCCACGTTCAGTCATTACATACATATTTTAAAACTTTGGGGAATATAAAAATGAACAAGATAAGACGCAAATGAAATAATTAAATCACAAAACTTGGTAAGTTTAGCAAGAACTGGCAAGACCAGCGGGTCCTGGTCAACTTGATGGGCTAGCCGTATGGACGGCTGGTAAGGACGCCTGTCTGGGGAGGTGTGGCTTTATCAGAGTTCTTCTTGCCTTGTGCTAGGTTTCAATTAGTTGCCACCAGCAAGAGGGGACGTCCAGGATCAAAGAAATGGCATGGCGGTGCCTTGTGCCGATTAGTCTGGCCCTGATGTGGCTGACCTTGATCATTTAAGTAGGTCCAGGCCATCTTGCAATTCTGTGACATGTCTGAATAGCTTAACAAACCCTTTCACATAAGCAGGTGATAGTGGCTTTCCCCGCTAATCCCTGCCAGCATGATTGAGTTATAATGACTTGCTCTTTGCTCTTGCCCCAGTGGGCTAACCAGCAGCCAGAACCTGTGTGTGTAATCCAGGCGAGGCTCGCCCGCCTGGAGGAGGTGGCTCGGAATGTGTATTCAATCAAACCATTTCTCACTCTTAATTTCTTTTCACAGTTCACAATCTGTGTTTTATTCCATGTGAAAAGGAAAATAACTCTCTCGCTTGGATTTCTTGCTGACATTTCTCTTTGGTGGAGGTCAGGTGTGTGTGTGCGTGTGCGCACGCGTGCGTGTGTTCGGGGGAGTTTGTTCTGAATGCTTTCTATGCCTCATGGTACAGCTCTGTGGCATTTTCATAAAATACCAACCACCAAAATTCTAGTAATCACAAAAACGTGTGCTTTCTCCTTATATCCACTGAAATTTTCTCTCATTTAAAAAAAAAAGTTCGGAAATTAAATTAGAAAGCTAAACTTGATATCTTTAAATTCTTTTGGTTTCAAGAAGGAAAAAAAAAAGCTACAGTTTTTCTGATTTCTCTTTAGCTGAATGTTACTCCTGAATGGGAAAAATTGTACAAAAAGTCTGAAGAATTGCGACTCTGACATGAGGGGAGGATTTGTATTTCCTTGCTATTAAATGAGAAGAAGCAGCAGCCCGCAGTTATGTCTAATCTTCAGGAACGCAGTGCCTTGTCCAACCCACCAACTGTTGGCAGTATCAGAACGCTACACAAAATGTTCTTTTAAGCTTTTCTCCCCCGCTCCCAAACCTTTCCTGTGAAGTTATAAATCTCAGCATTTAAAGACTCTTTTATTCAAATAAAGTATGGACATCAGGTTGGGCCCTTTGGCGTCCTTTCTGCTGGCTGCGTGCTGGAGAGATGGTCCCAAGAAAAGCAGGCATTCTTAGCTGGCCGGGGCCTGGGTTTGACTTTACTTGTGAAATCCCATTTGTCTGTCCTCTACCCGGTACCAGCTCTGGGAAGCTGTGATTTAGCTCTGTGCCCAGAGGAAGTCTTGCCCAAGCCCTTATAACATCCTCTTGATTGTTTAGAAAATGAAATTGCTCTGAAGGTAACCCCCCACCCCCTGCGCGCCCACCACCTGCAGCTCCTCATCTTCTGGTTATAGCCGGCCTCCTGACTCTGTCTGCACAACACTCCCTTCAGCATCATTGCGGCGGGCAGATCTGTGTGTCCTCAGGTGTAGTTGTACCTGGAGGAATCCAGAACAACAACGTCCATTCGGGTTCAGATAGGCAAGTAGATGCTCTGAAGCTGCCGCTGCCTTGAGTCAGAGAATCCAATTCTCCACGTCTGGTTCTTTCGCCCTTTGGGATGGTGACTTCGAGTTTGCAGAGTACGTTTCTGCCCTTTCTCTCCGTGACCGTCACAGCCTCCTTTGCTGAGAACTCCTATTATGTCCTCAAGGAACAGGCTCAGCAGATTTGCTTAGGAACTCAGGCCAAAAGGTGACAGGCACCTTCTGACTGAGAGCAGTGAACTATCATTGGAAGGAACTAGAAGAAGAAAGAGGGTGGCCAAGACAAGAACTCTGCCTCTGACTGCACAGGTTCAGACAGGGATAATAATGGATTTCGGCTCGTAGCATACGTCTGCTTATAAAGTTGTCACATAGTGTCTGACTCGGAAAAAATGCAGTAAGTATTGGTGCTTATAATGATTGTTACTATGAGGCACGTATTATGCACTTATGGTATGCATATTTTGTGTACAGCAATTCCAGTTGGCTTCCAATCACAGAATGTATCACTGTTGGTATAATTTCAAATAACTGTAATTGTTTTTAAGCAAATATGTATTACTCATCTACTTTGCATCAGAGACTCTTAATATGCAAAGGCCCATATGACCCAGTCGCTGCTCTTCAAGGGTCTCTATTCGGAGAGAGAGAGAGAGAGAGACAGAGAGAGAGATGCCCATGGGACAGAGAAGGAAGCAGGGATATTTTGGATGGTGAGATGGTATGTGCCCAGGGTTCAGCGGGGACAAATGAAGATAGTTGTCAGTACTTCCTGGAGGACAGAAAAGGAAGCTCTGAGGGTCAGGTGGCTGGGGAGAGAGGAAGGGCAGATCCAAGCATTGGCACAGCAGTGAGAATAAAGACTGGTATCGGGACACAGCCTGCCTTGTTAGGGACGGGAGGATGCTGGGGTGGCTGCCCATGGATTGAGAGGGGAGGGGAGGCCAGAGGCGATCTGGAGAGGCAGGCAAAGAGTAAGGACTGCTCCGCGAAGCAGAGGGCTTTGGACTCTTGACTCTGTACATTGGGATGCCATCAAAGATTTTAGAGTGGCAGGGGGGTGTAGGGTAGGGCGATTGGTATTCCCAGAGTTGTACTTTAGGACATGCTTTTCAAAACTGTTTGTGCTCGAGGAACACAGGACTCTGGAAGCATGGAGAGCGAAGATGGAAGGGGGAGGTGTCCAGATTTCTTCACCTTGTATACCTTGGTGCTTTCATTACATAAAAGGCTTTAAGGTTTTAAACGAAGGCCCAGAAAGGTTCTCCGCTGATTCAGATCTGGTACACCACTCTGCATGACTGATATGGCCTGGTGAGCCCAGCCCAGGTGAGGTGATTACATCTACCAGAGCCTGGTTGAACAAAACCTAACTGAGCAACAAATACATAGACGAGGGGAAGGGGTAGGACCTGGTTTTTTTTAAATAAAATAAAATTTTAAATAAAAACCATCTGTACCCCAATGTTTATAGCAGCAATGGCCACGGTCGCCAAACTGTGGAAAGAACCAAGATGCCCTTCAACGGACGAATGGATAAGGAAGATGTGGTCCATATACACTATGGAGTATTATGCCTCCATCAGAAAGGATGAATACCCAACTTTTGTATCAACATGGACGGGACTGGAAGAGATATGCTGAGTGAAATAAGTCAAGCAGAGAGAGTCAATTATCATATGGTTTCACTTATTTGCGGAGCATAACAAATAACACGGAGGACATGGGGAGATGGAGAGGAGAAGGGAGTTGAGGGAAATTGGGGGGGAGATGAACCATGAGAGACTATG
>PISX010001798.1:131971-181713 GCA_004024625.1 Mellivora capensis | reverse complement strand
GTATTATAATCTCATTGTTGGGGGCTATGAGCAGTGATTAGAAAAAAATGTCTTCAAGGTCACCTTGATGAAAAATAGTTGAGAAACATGGTTTATATTAATTTGTGGTTAACAAATCCCAGTGGTTTAAAAGAACAAAATGGATATAGGCTATAAGTCCTTCTTGGAGAGCAAGGGATGTGATGCTAGTGGTTTCTGGGTGTCTGCTTGCACAGCTATTCTTGGACACTGGCTGACAAGGCTGTGCAGTTTTGTGGCTGGTCCCATTATGGAATATTTCTTTGATGGGGTGGAGAGAAGCTGGGGAATCAAGGGCAATTACTATTTCACACTGGAAGTCATACCCATCTCTTCTGATCATATTTCACTGGCCAGAATAAGATACAAGCACTGTCTAAATTTAAGGGGACCAGGAAATAAAGAGGAGGAGCTGAATATTTGATAAGCACCATAATGTCTGCTATAGAGTTGCCATACGAACCTGAAATCTACCTCTCTATAAAGACCCCATAGAGGTCCTTGTTTTGCATCTTTGAACAACATATCACCTTATTCCTCTTCTACAAAAGAGAAAATTAATTCTCTCTAAATTCTTTTCACCATTTCTGCAGTGAGAACATTATCAACATGTTTATCAAACTGTCTTCCTCCTCAAGACTCTACAATTTGTCAATAATCATATTTTTAAAGCTCTTAATGGGACCACAGTCCTTAGTGGGGTACATGAGACTGTGGCCCCAGATCCAAGTATGAATTCCTCAATGCAGTCAAATGTTTTTTTATTTCACCACATCATTCTGCGCACTGATGCTAAGCTTATGGCCAGTCAGAATCCGGAGCTATTTTTTACACAGCCTGAAGCAAAGCAAGAAACTCTATGTTTTATCAAAGATTAGAAGTTGATAGATAAAATTTATAAATGTGTTATCTAAATAATGCACTTCTAATAAGAGACGTATTTATTTGTTTGATCTTTTGTGTAACAGAAGTTGAAAATAACAATAGCAAAGGCAATGGCTGTTCAAAGACAGTTATAATTTATGTTTTAAAATACCAGTTACATAAGCACCGACCTGGGTTTTTGTTGTTATGTTTTGTTTTAAATAAAAATGCCTTCATGGAGCTACTGAGGTTTGCCCCAACCACAATGGCTAATCAAGTACATAAAAATCAAGTGGCTGAGTTTTTCAGCAGCTTTTATTCTCAAGATAGGGTTCCAAGTTTTCTCTTGATTTTAGTGACAATTATTTAGTGACAATTGTCCTTCCTATCCCTTTTTGTACCTTTTTCCCCACATTGAAATTTATCGTCTCATTCACTAGATTTACTAGATCAAAAAATACTTATGTGCAAGGCACTTTGCAACTATTAAGAATAAACTTTATGAACAAAATTTTCATCATACAATAAAGTTTCTTATCTCCTTCCTGGCCTTCAAGGATGTTACATACTGAGAGAGAGACAGAGAGAGACAGAGGGGGTGGGGTGAGAAAGACAGGGAATGAATAATCCAGACAAGCATCAAAAGATTTGCAGAAGCAACTCATAGAATTTACATGGCCTAGAATCACAGAAAAGAATTCATGAAAGGAGAGAGCCTTTAGCTTTATTTAAAAGAAAGAATACTGTTTGGAAAAGTATGCTGATTTGGGCAAGGAATTCCACATTTTCCCACATTTGGGATATGTTATGAACAAAGGTAAAGTGATAATGAGAAGAAGTTGCATAACTCAGGGGACAATGTGTAGAGAAACTCCACACCAAATCCAGAATTTGTGCTAAGAGAAACGACAAATTTAAAAAGATGTTTGGGTCACAGGTTATGATCTCAGGACCATGAGTTCAAGCCCACCATTGGCTCCATGCTCAGCAAGGAGCCTGCTTGAGGTTCTCTGTCTCTGCACTCCACCCCCACCCTCATGCTCACATTCTCTCTCTCTCTCTCTCTTTCTCTTTCTCTAAAATAAATAAATAAATAATTTTTTAAAAGATGTTTGAGTCATTTTATGCTAGCAAGACTTTGGAATTGATGTCAAAGAGTCACTAAAGACTTCTGTGGTGGGCAGTGACATGATCAAAGGCAATTTTTTGTGACAAATATTATGACAGTAGTATCTAAGATGGATTGGGGTAGAAATACAATGACAACAGAGTGAGGAATTAGAAACTGAATGCAATGATCCAGTGTTATATGACAAGAGCCTGGACTGGGGACTGTAGGAGAGTAGTAGAAACAAAGATAAATATTTAGATACAAGAAAGATAATAAAGGGATGACTAAGTCACTTTATTAATTAACAGTAACATGGGAAAGAATAGAAAAGAGACTTATAAGTTATACTTAAAACACATTTTTTGAAAGTTTATGAACCATTGTTTTCATGTTCCCAAATTATTAACCATATTGTTAATATGGTTGCATAAGATGCTGAGTGAAGTACTCCTCTCCCATTTAAACCACTAAGAAATGCCCCAGAACTGTAAATTAAATCCTTAGATGAGCTGAACTATAAGGTCAGAGTGGTAATAGGGAGGTGAATCTGAAGGCTAAACAAAAGAATTGGATGGACACTAACGCTTGCCCTAGGAAGGTCACTGGGAGCTAGAATTGAACTTGTGATATGCAGCCTAGAATCAGAAAGGGCTGCCCTGTAGGTAAAACATATATAAGAAAACCTGCACACACCAGGCCCTAGGAAAGCACTAGACAAGAAAAGTGCCAGACTAGGAAAACAGGGAGACAGCTTGCCAACTTCCCAGAGCCATGGGTAGAAAATATTTATCTGTGGGAAATACAGAAAACGGGCCTGAAACACATACATGCATAGCCTGAATTAAAGCAAACCAGGCAAAATAGAAACCTTTTTCTGAGAAATTGGCTTAAAGACTATCTGGTACCAATGAAAATCCTTTAGTGTATTTCCATACACATTTGCATATACAAATCACTCTCTAAGTTTTCTCATTTAACTCTCGCAGAAACTGCCAAAGTGCTCACAGTGAAAAAGATAACTATGAGAGATAGCAGATGGAAAAAAAGAAACAATGAAAATTTATACCTATGAAACAGAAGATAATGGATTTTTTAAAAAGGCAGAGTTAACAATAATTAGACAATCAAACTTAAGTAACTAGAAAAACAGCTAAAAGTCCTATGGAAACATTTCTCATCTTTCTTACACCAGGAGAAAAGGCCTCAAAGCAAGAGAGAGCACAAAGAAAACTAAGAAAAAGGAGAGCCAAAGAGGCATAACCTCAAATTCTATGCCTAAGTTCAACTCAAGTCCGGCTGATCTCTGAACTACACATTCATGGAACAAACAGAAAGTAGCTTGCAACTAAGACTGAAGTGATACCTGCATTGTCAACCACTATAGGCATGAAAGTATGCAATTTGAGCTTAACCAAGTTAATTGCCTACTAAAACAAAACTTCAACATACTTGAAGAAAAATAACAGAATCTAGAGTTTGCACAATATAATATTCACAATCAACCATGATATTATATAAAATTGTTCACCATATGAGAGAGTAGGACCCCTTTCCAAGGAAAAAGACAATCAAGAAATGTCAACTCAGGGATGACACAGAGGATGGAATTATCAGGTAAGAACTGCAAAACAGCTATTATAATTTTGCTCAGTGGGGTAAAGGAACATATTCTCTTAAGTGAAAAGATAGGAAAATTAAGCAGAAATTAGAAACAGTAAAAAGATCTAAATGGAAATTTCAAAACTGAAAAACACAACATCTGAAATTTAAAATTTTCTTGAGGAATCTAATATCAGAATGGAGAAACCAGAGGAAAGAGTCATAAAATATGAAGATAGATCAATAAGAATCATTCAATCAAGAAGGAGGAGGAAGAGAAGGAAGACGAGTAGAAGGAAGAGGAGGAGGGAGGTGGTGGAGGAGGAGGAAAAGAAGAGAAGTAAGAGGAGGAGGAGAAAAGAGAAAGGAAAATATATTGACATCAAGATTATACTAAGCAAGAGCAGAGCTTTCGAGATCTGTGAGACTATTCCACATATGGGTAGTTAGAGGCCCAGATGGAGAAGAGAGAGAGAATGGAGCTAGAAAAAACACTGTAGAAATAATACCTCAAAGCATTAAAAGAAAATGGTGAAATCCATAAATTTACATATTTATGCAGTTCAGAAAACTCCAAACAGAATTAGAAAAAGATAATGTCTAAGCACGTCAGGGTGAGACTACTAAAAACTAAAGATAACAAGAAAATATTAAAATTGTCAGAGAAAAATGACACATTACATACAGAAAATTATTGATTCAAATGGCCACTACACTTCTCATCAGAAGCCCCAGAGTCTAAAAAACAATAAACAATATCCTTAGTGAATGGAAAGAAAATAAACTGATGATCCAGAATTCTCAATCCACAAAAAATATTCATCAAGAAGGAAAGTAGGGACACCTGGTGCCTCCATTGGTTATCTCTGGCTCTTGATTTCAGCTCTAAAAAAAAAAGGACGGTAAAACAAAGACATATTCAGATCTTATAATTGATTTTATAATCCACCCCCAGTATGGAGCCCAAAACAGGCTTGAACCTACAACCCTGAGATCAAGATCTGAGCTGAGATCAAGAATCTGACACCTCACTGACTGACTACCACCAGAGGCAATAAAGGGAATTGATTGCCTCTAGAGCTGTACTATAAGAAATAGTAAAAGAAACCCATCAGGCTGAAGAGAAATAATGCCAAAGAGAAATTCAGACATAAACTTCATGACAAAAAATGCTCTTTAATATAAAGAGGAATATTTTATAATAAGGAAATATTCCATTCATCAGGAAAACATAGCAATCACAACTGTGTATCACCTAATAACAGAGCCTCAAAAATATACGAAGCAAAAACTGATAGAGTAATAAGGGAGAATTTTATACTCCTATCTTAACAACTTAAAGAAACCTGACTAAAAAATTACAAAGATATAGACTTTATAAAACACTACCACATTGATCTAATTGATATTTATACATCACTATATTTAGAAAAATCTCTTCATGAATGACACAGAACAGTATATACTTTATGATTACATTTATATAAAATGCAAATAAATCTGTAGTGATAAAACCAAAGCAGAGGATGTTTGGGGCTGAAGATGGAGGAGTGGAATGCAAAAAAGTGTAAGAAATCTTTTAGAGGTGATGAATTGCTCTACCAATTTTTGATGGTTTCATGAATGTTTACAACTGTCAAAACTCATTGAGCCATGTGTTGAATGAATGTAGTTTATGATACATAGAGTATTCTTCAATAAAACTGATAAGAAAAATAAAAAGTTGAATACCTTTATTTTAAAAAAGGATAAAAAGTATGATCCCATTTTTCTAACATTTTAAAATTTATCTTTCTATTGCTTTATGCATGGAGAGATTTCCTGTGTGATACTCCTCAAATGTTTATGACAGTGAGTTGAGGGAGGTGGAAGTTTGGGAGTGAGATTTTTAAAAATCTTTTTATATTGCTTACATTTCTTATTGTAATGACCATATGTCATTCTTAAAAAACCAACAAATTAATTTTTGAAAGTGAATTGTTAATGGGGAAATTAAAACATCATGATAGAACATTTCTTTTAAAACATTGACAGCACGGGATGCCTGGGTGACTCAGCCAATTGAGTGTCTGCTTTCAGTTAGTCATGATCCTGGGGTCATGGGATGGGTGGGCACCTGGCTCCCCCAGGAGTCTGTTTGTCCCTCTCCCTCTGCCTCTTCCTGCCCCCCCCCAACTCCTACCTCACATTCTCACTCACTCATGTGCACTCTCCCTCAAATAAATAAAATATGTTTTAAAAATTAAAAAATAAAACACTAACAAAATAGAAGGAAAAATGATGACATTATTATGGGGGCACATTAGAAAAGGGGAAGAGTTTTCATAAAAGGGAAGAATCTGTAAATATGTAAAACAGAGTGATGAGGAACCCTGTGCCTTTCCCCTTCACAAATTCCCTGACTTTTGTTATCCTGATTAGAAACTAACCGACCTGTGAAATAAATTCATGCCAACATACAAATAGGTACAAAGGTTTTCCATTAGCCCATGTCAAATTTTCTCTTAGCTGAAGCCAAGGAAATCCAACGCCTCCTTCCAGAGAAAGGGCAGTAATGTTACAAAGTAGATAATCTGACGATACAGAATATGGTATGACAAGAGTACTCAAAAGATAATTTTAATAAACAAATGAATAGATGAATGAAGACAGGATAACTCTCCAGCATAATTTACACTCCAGTGGTTGCATGTTCTACCCACAGGATACGTACGGCCCACCTTTCAAGCTCTTTAAATTTGTGATGATACAAGATCACTTTCTCAAATAATAGGTCATATATAAAGCATCTCATTATATACTGCAGATGAAATTTTATACTTCAGTGCATATCAGGATAGCTGTGTCTATACTAAGGAACATACAACTCTATACCCATCAAGTTAGAGATTCTAGTCTCTCAGCAGTTCCTGAAACTGAATTATAATATCCAACAGTAGTAACAAGGCTTCCATGAAATACATTATACACCAGGGATAGTTTGCCTTTTCAAGTATCATAATCATCCCCTCTTCAGGTTTTATTATTTTATATATAAGCAAAAATATAAATCAATGATAGGAAACATAAAGCCTGATATCCATGAAATGAAAAAAGTTCAATGAAAAATTTGAATATTGTATTTATAATGTAATAAATGTCACCCAGAAATTTAAGTAAATGGTGTTTTTGTAATTTAATTTTTTCAGTGTTCCAAGATTCATTGTTTATGCACCACACCCAGTGCTCCATGCAATACATGCCCTCCTTAATACTCACCACCAGGCTCACCCATCCCCCCACCCCCTCCCTTCCAAAACCCTCAGTTTGCTTCTCAGAGTCCACAGGCCCTTATGCTTCATCTCCCCCTCCGATTTCCCCCAATTCAGTTTTCCTTTCCTTCTCCTAATGTCTTCCATGTTATTCTTTATGCTCCACAAGTAAGTGAAACCATATGGTAATTGACTTTCTCTGTTTGACTTATTTCACTCAGCATATTCTCCAGTCCCATTCATGTTGATACAAAGTTGGGCATTCATCCTTTCTGATGGAGGCATAATACTCCATTGTATATATGGACCATATCTTTATCCATTCGTCTGTTGAAGGGCATCTTTGTTCTTTCCAGTTTGGCGATTGTGGCCATTGTTGCTATGAACATTGGGGTACAGATGGCCCTTCTTCTCACTACATCTGTATCTTTGGGGTAAATACCCAGTACTTCAATTGCAGGGTCATAGGGTAGCTCTATTTTTAATTTCTTAAGGAATCTCCACACTGTTTTCCAAAGTGGTTGCACCAACTTGCATTCCCACCAACAGTGTAAGAGGGTTCCCCTTTCTCCACATCCTCAACAACTTGTTGTTTACTGTCTTGTTGATTTGGGCCATTCTAACTGGTGGAAGCTGATATCTCAAAGTGGTTTTGATTTGAATCTCCCTGATGGCTAGTGATGATGAACATTTTTTCATGTGTCTTTAGCCAATTGCATGTCTTCTCTGGAGAAGTGTCTGTTCATGTCTTCTGCCCATTTTTTTGACATGATTATCTGTTTTTTGAGTGTTGAGCTGCAGGAGTTCTTTATAGATATTGGATATCAGCCCTTTGTCTGTAGTGTCATTTGCGAATATCTTCTCCCATTCCGTGGGTTGCTTCTTTGTTTCATGGACTGTTTCCTTTGCTGTGCAGAAGCTTTTGATCTTGATGAAGTCCCAAAAGTTCATTTTCACTTGTGTTTCCTTTGCCTTTGGAGACATGTCTTGAAAGAAGTTGCTGTGGCCAATGTCGAAGAGGTTACTGCCTAGCTTGTCTAGGATTTTGATAGATTCCTGCCTCACGTTGAGGTCTTTTATCCATTTCAAGTTTATCTTTGTGTATGGTGTAAGAGAATGGTCAAGTTTCATCCTTCTATACATAGCTGTCCAAATTTCCCAGCACCATTTATTGAAGAGACTGTCTTTTTTTCCACTGGATATTTTTTCCTGCTTGTTGAAGATTATTTGACCATAAGAAAGCAACTGATTTCTGTGCATTGATTTTGTATCCTGCCACATTACTGAATTACTGTGTGAGTTCTAGTAGTTTGGGGGTGGAGTCCTTTGGGTTTTCCATATAAAGTATCATGTCATCTGTGAAGACAGAGAGTTTGACTACTTCTTTGCCAATTTGAATACCTTTTATTTCTTTTTGTTGTCTGATTGCTGTTGCTAGGACTTCTAGTACTACATTGAACAATAGCGGTGAGAGTGGGCATCCTTGTCATGTTCCTGATCTCAAAGGGAAGGCTGTCAGCTTTTCCCCAGTGAAGATGATACTCGGTGTGGGTTTTTCATGGATAGATTTTATGAAGTTGAGGAATGTTCCCTCTACTCCTATACATTGAAGAGTTTTAATCAGGAATGGATGCTGTATCTTTTCAAATGCTTTTTCTGCATCAATTGAGAGGACCATGTGGTTCTTCTCTCTTCTCTTACTGATTTATTCTATCATATCGATTAATTTGCTAATTTTGAACCACTATTGCATCCCAGGGATAAATCCCACTTGGTCATGGTGGATAATCTTTTTAATGTACTGTTGGATCCGATTAGCTGGGATCTTGAGAATCTTGGCATCCATATTCATTAGGGATATTGGTCTGAAATTCTCCTTTTTGATGGGGTCTTTGCCTGGTTTGGGGATCAGGGTAATGCTGGATTCATAGAAAGAGTCTGGAAGTTTTCCTTTGTTTCTATTTTTTTTTTGAAACAGCTTCAGGAGAATAGGTATTATTTCTTTTCTTCTTTGAATGTTTTCTTCTTTGAATTCCTCAGGGAATCTGTCAGGTACTGGGCTCTTATTTTTTGGGATGTTTTTGATCACTGCCTCAATCTTGTTACTAGACATTGGTCTATTCAGGTTGTCAATTTCTTCCTGTTTCAGTCTTGGAAGTTTACAGGTTTCCAAGGATGCATCCATTTCTTCTTAGGTTGCTTAACTCATTGGCACATAACTGTTGATAATAATTTCTGATGATTGTTTCTAGGTTCCTTAACTCATTGGCATATAACTGTTGGTAATAATTTCTGATGATTGTTTCTATTTCTTTGGTGTTAGTCATGATCTCTCCCTTTGCATTCATAATTTTATTAATTTGGGTGCTCTCTCTTTTCTTTTGGATTAGTTTGGCCAATGGTTTATCAATCTTATTAATTCTTTCACAGAACCAGCTTCTAGTTTCATTGATGTGTTCTACTATATCTCTAGTTTCTAACTCATTGATCCCTGCTCTAATTTTAATTATTTCCCTTCTTGTGCATGGGGATGGCTTAATTTGTTGTTGATTTTCCAGTTCTTTAAGGTGTAAAGAGAGTTGGTGTATTTGGGATTTTTCAATTTTTTTGAGTGAGGCTCGGATGGCTATGTATTTCCCCCTTAGGACTGCCTTTGCCATATCCCATAGGTTTTGGACTGATATGTCTTCATTCTCATTGCTTTCCATGAATTGTTTGTTCTTTGATTTCCTGGTTGATCCAAACATGCTTGAGCAGGATGGTCTTTACCTTCCAAGTGTTTGTATTCCTTCCAAATTTTTTCTTGTGGTTGATTTCCAGTTTCAAAGCACTGTGATTTGAGAATATGCAGGAAATAATCTCAATCTTTTGGTATCAGTTGAGACCTAATTTGTGACCCAGCATGTGGTCTGTTCTGGAGAAAGTTCCATGTGTGCTTGAGAAGAATGAGTATTCTGTTGTTTTAGGGTGGAATGTTCTGTATATATCTATGAGGTCCATCTGGTCCAATGTGTCATTCAAAGCTCTTGTTTCTCTGTTGATTTTCTGGTTAGATGATCTATTACTGAGATCTCCTACAAGATCTCCTATAATTAATCTATTCATATCAATATGACTCTTTATTTTGATTAACAGTTGGCTTATGTAGTTGGCTGCTCCCATGTTAGGGGCATAGGTATTTACAATGGTTAGATCCTCTTGTTAGAAAGACCCTTTAAAGAATGATGTAGTGTCCTTCTGTATCTCTGACTGCATTCTTTAGCTTAAAATATAATTCATATGATATGAGAATCACTACCCCAGCTTTCTTTTGAGGCCAATTGGCATGAAAGATGGTTCTCCATGCCTTCACTTTCAGTCTGGATGTATCTTTAGGTTCCAAATGTGTCTCCTGTGGACAGCACATGGACAGGTCCTGTTGTTTTGTCCAGGCTGAAACCCTGTGTCATTTTATGGGAGTATTTAGGTCATTCACATTGAGAGTGACTATTGAAAGATAAGTTTTTATTGACATCATGTTGCCTGTGAAGTCCTTGTTTCTTTAGATTGTCTCCGTAAATTTCTGTTCTATGTCACTCTTGGGTTCTTTCTTCTTTTATAGAACCTCCCTTAATATTTCTCATAGTGCCAACTTGGTGGCCACATAATCTTTTAAACCTTGTCAGTCTGGGAAGCTCTTTATCTCTCCATCCATTTTGAATGCCAGCCTTGCTGGATAAAATATTCTTGGCTGCATGTTCTTCTCATTTAGTGCCCTGAAATGTCTTGTCAGCCCTCTCTAGCTTTTCAGGTTTCTGTGAATAGGTCTGACATTATTCTGATGGTCCTTCTTCTGTAATAAGGAATCTCTTCTCCCAGCTCCCCTTCGGACCTCCTGTTGAAATTATGATTTGTGAATTTCAAAATTAAGTGTCTGGAAGTCTTTCTAGACCCAATAATCCTGTGGGGTGTCCTTTCTGTCTCTACGACATGAACACTTGTCCCATTCCCCAGATTAGTGAAATTTTCATCCAGGATTTGTTCAAATATATCTTCTAGTCTTCTTTCTTCACCCTCTCAGGGATCCCAATAATTCTGACACTGGAACATTTCATGGTGTCATTTATTTCCCTAATTCTGTTTTCATGGCTTCTAAGCTATTTGTTCCAGGCCTCCTACTGATCCTTCTTTTCTATCAGTTTGTCTTCTAGATCACTAATTCGATCTTCTGCCTTGGTTACCCTAGCTGTTATCACTGACAGCATTTTTTAGTACTGTCAGATGAACCCTCACTTCTGCCCTTAGAGATTCTATGTTGCCACTAATGGTCTTCTCCAATTGTAGCCAACAATGGATAATTGTTATCCTGAATTCCCTTTCTGACATACTGTTTATGTCCATATTCAATAGTTCTGTGGAAGAGGGCACAATCTCTGAATTTTTCCTTTGATGGGCATTCCTCCTCCCAGTCATTTTGGTGAGAGGTGGCTGAGGGAACGTATAGCTGAATATATCAACCACGATCCAGGCAAGGTGCACCCTCTCCACTGATGTTCTTCTGCCCCCACAGAAATGCAGAAGTGTAAAATCTTACATCTCAGGATGATTTTATGGGTGTTCAGAGTGTTCTGGTAGATATTTAGCTCACTTCAGGGGACTGGTCTCCTACTTCTCTGCCATCTTGCCCCTCCCTCCAGTAAATGGTGTTTTTTAACTGCATTTTATTCTAGTTTTATCTAGGAATTGGTAAATCTTAAAAGTCCCATAGGTATGTATTTTTGTGCTTTTTCAAAATAATCTATTTTTGTGACATTATTTTTGGCCTAAACTTGAAACAGTTGGTGCTGTTGCCATTAGCAACAAAGAGAAGACATAACTCAAGCAGTATCCATAAGACAAATCTGACAAAATGATGGGTCACACTCATGACCCAGAAATCCTCATTTAAGGTTTAAAGCTGTGAATAACATACCAATTTTAAGCCATAGCATAGCTGCTCTAGGCATCTAGTAGTAAAGTCTCATAAGAAATAGATAAGTATCTATCACTAAAAGGAAAGAAAAAAAAGTATAGTTTTGAGTTGTCATAATATAAAGAGATCTTTGGTTGCATAACTAAGAAGTTAAAAAAAAATCCCCCAAAACCTTGGATCCCACTCCTAGCAATTCTAATTTAATTGTTATGAGATGTGTCTGGGCATTAGGATTTCTCAAGACTTTTATATTATTTTAATATGCAGCCAAGTATGAAAATTCCTGAACTGTAATATCTTGAAATCTTCCTGTCCAATAGCTGAGTGACTTTTCTGGCATGAACAATAAGGAAACCTGCTTTTTCTAACAATTACATGTAATTTTAACTTTATCCTGAAGTACTTATTCAGCTGGCAAGAAAGAAACAATGATTCAAGTTTGGGGACAAACTGCAAAATCCTATCAGGGCTGTAAAGTGGATCAATGAAAAGTTTAAGAAATTACACATTTTCCTTACAAAAATCACAAAACTTGCCACATCCATCACTCATATTTGACTTAAAAATCTTTAAACTTCAATATTTCAAATTACAATAACAAAAAGTATGTTCCTGAAATCAAAATATGCATATATGTATATAGAATGATAAATATGTCTGTATTGATCATTCATATGTCCTATTCTTAGAATTCATCCTCAGCTTTTTGAGAAGTAAAGGTTTATCCTCAAGTTCAGTTATATCTAATATGACAGTAATGTGTGTACATGAAATAAAAATTCTGAAATGATCTAGAACAGTTACAATATATTCTGTTGCCATTACTGAATTTTTCAAACATCTAGTGAAGTCCAAAGAATAACTTAAAATTTAACCACCACCTAGACTTAACATTTTTAGTTGATATTAAAGTTTTAATTTTTAGAGCAGTTTTAGGTTCACAGCAAAACTGAGCAGAAAATACTGAGTTCTCACACACTCCCTGCCACCTCACACACATAGCTCACCCCACTACCTACATCCTGCACTACAGCAGGATACTTGTTACAATGAGTGAACCTACAATGATGCATCATGTTCCCCCAGGGTACATAGTTTACAGTAGTGTTCAGTCTTGGTATTGTACATTCTTAACCTACTAATCTGCAATATTTGCTTAGGTTTTCTGCTTTTTAGTCTTAAGAAATAAAATATTAATTATTCAGTTAAAGCCCTTTTGCGCCTTCCTATATCACTCTTTTCGTTTCATACACAGATGTGCACTTGCACACACACAAATACACACACACACACACACATTATCACCTATTTCCTTCACATTCTTTGTAGAGAGAGGTAAACAACACTTTAAGTTTGGTGGGTGTCCTTTCATTCCATATTTTAAAAAATAACTTCACTAGGTATGTATTATGTAGTAGAGTATCCTGATTTCTTAAGCTTTTAGTTGATTTTCTCAACTAAATATGTTTGAAGTTGACATGAAGGAAATCATACTGTACACATAATTTTGTAAACTGCCTTTTTTTTACCTGACATATTTTCATGATAGATCCATGCTGATAAATGTAAATCTAGTTTGTTTATTTAAGTTGCCATACAAAATTCTATTCTGACTTACCAGGATTTATTGATTTTTCTACTGATGGATATTTAAATTGTTGCTTTTTTCATTTATAAACAATACTAAGAATATTGTTATAAGTGCCAAAAATTCACTAGATTATATATACCCAGTGGTAGAATGCTAAGATTTTAAGATATACCTAACTTCAGTTTTTTTAGGTATAGCCATATTGTTCTCTAATGTAGTTATATCAATTTATGTTCTCACCAAGAGTTAGCACTGTTAAACTTTTAGTTTTTGTCTTTCTGATAGCTTGAAGAGTGGATCTTGTTTTAATTTGCTTTTCTCTGATTATGAGTCCAGATGAGCATCCTTTAAAATGATTATTAGTCATTCAGGTGTCTTCTTTTAAGACTGCCCTATCAACATTTGCTCATCTTTCAATTACGTTTTAAATTTTTTTTCCTTGATTTTAGGAGCGCAGGAGTTCCTCATAACTTTTCTGTCACATGTTTCAAGTATCTTTTCTAGTCAATGGCTTATTTTTGACTTTTTTATGGTGTCTTATGCCACACAGTTTTTCATTTTAATATATCTCATTTATCAATCTATCTTTTCCATTATGGTTTATGCTGTTTGTGTCTACATTTAGGTTTATTTCTATAATATAGGAATGTAAATTATTTGGTAAAGATGCCTATGCACATTTTGAAACACTTAATAAAATGGTCATATTAGGGCACCTGGGTGGCTCAGTCGTTAAGCGTCTGCCTTCAGCTCAGGTCATGATCCTGGGGTCCTGGGATGGAGCCCCACATCGGGTTCCCTGCTTGGCAAGAAGCCTGCTTCTCCCTCTCCCACTCCCCCTGCTTGTGTTCCTGCTCTCGCTATCTCTTTCTCTGTCAAATAAATAAAATCTTTTAAAAATGGTCATATTATTTTTAAAAATTATTGAAGGGTTAACTCATCTACCATCAATGTATGAGGGTAAGTAATTTACTATGTTCTTGTGATGGTTAATTTTATGTGTCAACTTGGCTAGTCCATGGTACCCAAATATCTGGTCAAACACATTTGGAAGTTACTGTGAGGATTTTTTTTACATGAGATTAATATTTATATTAGTAGGCAAGTAAACAATTTAACAAATTACTTTTCATAATGTGGGTGGTCCTCATTCTGTCAGTTAAAAGTTTTAAGAAAAAGACTGATCTTTCCCCAGGAAGAAGAAATTCTTCAGCAGACTGCCTTCAGACTCAAATTGCAGCATCAACTTTTCTATGGGTCTCTAGCCTACCAGCCTACCCTGCAGATTTTGGCTTGCCAGCCTCCACAATCATGTTGAACCAATTGCTTAAAATAAATCTCTCTCAAAACACACACTAGTTCTGTTTCTCTAGAGAACTCTGACTAATACAATTCTGTTACACAAGTTTTATTTTCTATATAAGTTAGCTATATACATGGCCCAGTATCACTCACAGTTAACATGAGATGCCAAGCTTTCTGATTCCAGTTTGCTATTAAGAACATTTTTTTATTTCAACTTTAGTAGCCTCTTCCTTCTGCTCCTTTTATCACCATATTTGTTTCTGCCTCAACATGGTTGACATTTCCTTAGGATGGACTTTTTATGAAATTGTGTCCCCATTCATAAAGATCTTGTGCTTGGAAAGTTTATTTCCACCTATCAAATCCCTTATGTTACTCTAAATTATCATATCATTGTCATATGCAATCAAATTGCTGAAATACATTTGCATTTTCTAGTTTTCTGGTAATCCAGTGATGGTGTTTAAATAAAATAGCACCAGGGTGCCTGGGTGGCTCAGTGGGTTAAGCCACCAACTCTTGATTTTGGCACAGATCGTGATCTCAGGGTCAGGAGATCAAGCCTTACAATAGGCAGGAAGCATGAAGCCTACTTAAGATTCTCTCTTTTCTTCCCTCTCAGTCTGCCCTCCTCCCTCCCTTGCACACATGTGTGCTTGCACACTCTCTCTAAAAATAAATGAATGAATGAATAAAATAGTACCGTACGAAAGAAAAAAATAATTTCTAATTAGTTAACTTAAGGTGTCTGCTGGAATGTGGTTCAAGGGGAAATTTTTACATCAGTAAGATACAATATATTTTTTAGATGTAGGAAATATCTCAAAAAAGGTATTTTTAATAACAGCTTCTGTATCATTTGTATATAGCTGTATCTTTAGGAACAGGTAGAACAAAATCCTTCCCTGATCTATATAAACTACTTTTCATTTTAATTTGATGTTTTCTTTAAAATATAGTTTGAAAAGCACTATGAACTTTCAATAAGCATGGACTGAAAATGGGAAACTTGCTATTGTTCCAACTTCCACAGTAACTAAACCAGCCTTATTCACATTCTACATCAATAGCCCAATGCCGTTCATAAGACAAAATAATTGCTGATAGCAACAGAAATATTTTTAAACTACCCTTTTCTTTTTATTCACATCTGTTCAGTGTTTGAATGAATTTTTGCTTTGTTTTGGAAAATGCGCTTAACTGTATATTAAGTAGCTAAGATCTATGTGTGTGAATGAGTGAGAGAACAGCTGACAGTGTATAACACGGGACTGTAACATAATATGGCTGCGGTGACCCGTGATGGTCTTTGCCTTGTGGGATAAAGTGTAATAGAACTCTTCATTAGTTCCCCAAACATAAACAGTACATCTCCTTCTGTGCCTTATCATTTTCAAATCATGATGTGTTATTCTTAGAAATAAATGCTGGCATTAAAAATAGATACTTAATAACCAAGTACAGGATTTGATAGTACAACAGTGAAAATTGTCTTTTGATTTTAATATTTATAAGAACTAAATTTCCTATGTGGAAAGAATATAACAATTGAGAAATAAGTTGCCTTTTATCATTATCTTCATGAAGCAGTAACTATAACTGATGTTCAGAAAAATCTTAAATGTCTTCATAAACAAAAGGTTAACGGAAAAGACCCCCTCTAAAATTGCAATCCTAAACACATTTCTTTCTCTGAGGGAAAGAATGTTTCTCTCTCAAGATTACTTTCTCCTTTAAGAAATATGGCTTAATGCTGACCACTGACTCAACTAGTCTACTGCTACTAGGGATGGGGTTGTACTTGCATAGACATTTAATAAGGCTTTTCCCCCCATTAGGGACTCCTTCTGAATCATGAGTTCATCCTACCAGGCAGGCTTATTCCAACATTTGTTGCCTTTCTCGAGCAGAAAAGTTCTTTTGAACTCAAGTGAGGTCATTAGTAGTAAGAATGTCTTGAAGTTGTAAAATGTTGAAAACTTTTAAAAGGAATTTCCCATATAGTATATCATTTCACAAGGACAGATTCAATTATTGTCTTTCCTTCTGTCCTTTCATCCATCTTTCCTTCCTTCCATCCCCTCTCCCTTTTTTTTACTTACTTTTCTTCCTTACTTTTCTTTTTCCCTCTTCCTTCCTTACTTTTCTTTTTCCTTTTCTTTTTTTTTTCTTTTCTTTCCTTTTATTTCCCTTCCCTTCCCTTCCTTTCTTTTTCTTTTCTTTCTCATAAAAAAATTAAGCTAAGGGTGGCTTCTGAACCAAGTCTCACAGCTTGGGCTGCCCCTGATTCCACTTTCCCTCACACTCCAAACCCAATCCATAAGCAAGTCCCATCAGCCTTGTTTTCACAATATATCCCAAATCCAACTAGTTCTTCCACTTCCCCCACTGCCACCCTAATTCAAGAGGTAATTTATCCCCCTTCAGTACAACCACAACCGACTCTAACTGGTGTTTCTGGGTACATTCCCACCTCCAACCATCCAGTGTCCACACAACAACCAGAAAGATCTTTCTAAAGTGTCAATCAGATCATGGTTCTCCTCTGTTTACATATCCTCCATGGCTTCCCATGACTTTCAAGGCTTTTGATGACTTGGCCCTGCCTATGTTTCTTGCTTCATCTTCCTCAATTTTCTCCCTAGTGGACTATACTTCAGCCAAACTGACCTTCTTTCCGTCCCTCAAACATGCCAAACTTTTTCCTGACTCAGGGCCTTTACACCTAATGCTACTTTTTGGGGGGTTTCTTTACCCCCCAGATATCCATAGTTGCCTCTTTATGAATAGTGATGCCTCAACTCAAATATTACTTCCTCAGAGAGGCCTTCTCTTCCCACCCTTAGCAAAGCAGCTCCTCCACCATCCTTCTATCATTTTTTATCTTCTCTGATGCTTGAAATGATTTTATTTATTAATTTATGTGTTTATTTTATCACATGTCCTATATTAGTTACCAATTGCTGCATGATAAATTAACCAAAACTCAGCAACTTAAAACGATAAACATTTACTATCTCACACAGTTTTTATGAATTACAAATTTGGGAATGGCTTAGCTGGCTGTTCTGACTCAGGGTCTCACATGAGGTTGTAGTTAAATGTCGGCCAGGGCTGCAATCATTGAAAGGTTTGACTGGAACTGGAAAATCTCATTTCAAGAGGCTGACACACATAATTGGCAGGTTTCTTCTGGTTATCAGGCAGAGGTCTCAATTCCTGTAATCAACTTTTCCACAGGACTGATGGAGTCCATACAATGTGGTAGATGTATTCTCTAAAAACAAGTGATCCGAGAAACCACAGTGTGTTTTATGACCTAGCTTTAGAGGTAACACACAGTTATCCAGCAACATCCTGTTGATTACATACATAATCAGTATTCAATAGGAAAAGGGACTGTACAAGAGCATAAATACCCAGAGGCGAAAAAATCATTAGCAATCCCTCTTGAAGGCAGCTATGCCAAGGATGTCACAGACTTTTCCCTGTTCAGCAATATGCTCTACCACCAGAAAAGTTCCTGAAGCTCAGTGAATGTTTGATGAATATTAGACTAACTGGATAGTGGCAGACTTGTGTCTCAGTTTTTGAGTTTGTATTTGTGTACATGTATGTGTAAAACATCCTAACTGGAAGTCAAGGAACTGGTTTCCTTCCTAGCTTTGGCCCAACCTCATCATATAACCTTGGAAAAAACACTTAACCTCCATGATCTTTAATAGTTTGATCTATAAAATACAAAGAATACCTATCCTGATTTATTTGCATATTTGTTATAAACATTATGTAACAGAAACTTAATTAAACTGGGGTTTAGGAAACCAAGATCTAGATTCAAATCGTGTGTTGTTTTTTTTTTAAATTACCTTACATTAGTCCTGTCCCTCCATTCCTTCTTTTATAGAGCAAACAGGTTAAATTATATTATCTATAATGCTCTTCCAATCCCCAGATTCTGCAGTTTTTATAGCTGCAGCAACAATTACATTATGTTAATCTGAAGGTACTTTAAAAAACAGTATAGTGTGGTTAGCTAAGGAACACCATTTTTGACAAAAGAGTCAAAATACAAGTCAACTTGTCACTAAAGCAGTTGGAAGGTGTTTTGATTGAGGAAGTGGGGCAGGCTAGCATGGAAATGCCACCCATTGTTAGAAAGGGCCCAGGGGGCAGTTGGAGGTGAGACTGGCAATCACCGCCACCCTCACTTCGGTCAATTATGCAGCAATTATGCAGCTATCACTTCTCAGGCCCCGTTCCAACTAAAATTTGCCACTGGCATTTGAGGTTTCTGACTTGAGGACCCAGAGAATTCAAGAAAGTATGAGGTAAACTGTTTTTACCAAGGCTCAAGAGGCATCCTTGCTCCTTCCTAGAAATGGAGGGGAAAGTGGTCCAACTACAGGTCAGCCTTAATACACAGTATTGTGCACAGTATAAATACACACCTTTATTTTGGAATTCTAGTCAGCAACCCTCAGTCCCTGCATGTACTCACAAGTCTCAGCCAAGACCATTTTTCTCCCTCAAAATTGTAAGAAATTGTAAGAAGCCAACATATCACTACATGTTAAGACTCCTAGCTCACAGGATTTCATTTAAAGAGTTCACGGCTTTTGTTTTTAAAATTGTTTATTATATGTCGGTAGGAACTGTGGATAACACCTACCATATTTGTACTTCAGCCATGCTTGTTTCTTTGATATCATTTTGAAAACTGAGATTTGCAGGTCTTATAAAAGCAATTTGTTGATTTGGCACAGAGACATTTTAACTTTTAGATCTCTCATTTATTGCTTTTCTTACTAAAAACTGCTTCATAACCCACTTAAGCTTCACAGTAGATCAATACAATTAGCAGCCTGGGTTTGGGGGTGAGAGGTTAGTTTTTTTTGGTTTATATTGTGACACAAATGGAAATGTCTGAAGGAATTTTAATGTTTGTATCTTATAAGAATACCACATTTCCCATGCTTCCAAGAACTCAGAAATGTCTCTCATTTGTGTTTGGGATAAAAGCTAGGGTGTAACATTCTGAACGATGATGTAACTGATATATTTGAACAAACATCTGTAGGCAAGACAAACTGTCATTGATTTGTTTGTGGAACTGGACCATTTAAAATTAAGTATGAAGATCTTAGTTGCTTATTTGTTAGCATTCTTACTAGTTTATAGTCAGTTTATAATAAGCTTAATACACCTAAGCATATTAGCACAGTTCTAAGCCTAGAACCCCCCCCTCAAAAAATTAGGATCCAAAACAATATAAAACGATGCTACCAACTGCACTGCGTTACACATCTTGAATTTTTGATGCTTAATCCCTCAAAGCCACCTTGAACCATGTGTTGCAGCCACCAAGGGTGTTGAATGAGAAAAATCTGAAGGGATTAAGGAGTCACTTCCACTAGAGAGAAACACATTTTCTCAGCTGTTCTGGTTTCAATGAGGAGGGATTTCCCCGAATCCTTCTGTCCTCTTCCCTCCTCTTTACTCCCTTTTCCCTGGGGGAAGTAGAGTAATTTTTCAGGTTGGGAATTAAATAATAAATTTGGCATGCACAGCTTAGTTCCAACCTTTATCATCTTTTGGGGAGACACCCTCTGCAACTTGATCCCAAAGCCCTACCTGGCAGTCTTCCACAGCTAGGTAGACCCACCTGGCTTCAGCATTACATTTAGGGTGGTAAATCTCTCTGATGGTCAGTGAATAGGACTATTTATCTCTCATAAAGTATAACCCTTAATTTTCCAATATGTTGGATTTCCATTTGTTAAATCTTTATCATATTGCTCAAGACTCCAATGGTTTTCAACAAACCAATTAATAACCTAATTAACAGAAATGTCCTGGCAAGTTTCCATTTACCCTCATATCCCCTATACCAAGCCCATATTTGCAGCAATATACCAGGTTAGAAGAAATATACATGCTAAGAATGTAGTCATGGTTAAGACAAGAAAATGCCTTTGATACCATTTTAAGCGAAAAGAGTAAAATTTCTATATTCTAAACACTGCATTAAGGGTCCATGGAAGTCAACTTTTGTGCATATTCATGAGTATTTTTATTGACTTTTAAAATACTGTTTATTTTTTTATACAGAGAGTGCACGCATGCACATGCTGTGTGCAAGGGAGGTAGGCAGAAGGAGAGGGAGAGAAGCTTAAGCAGGCTCCACACCAAGCATAGAATCTGATGCAGGGCTCAGCTGACTGAGCCACCCATGCGTCCCTTGATTGACTTTTATAAAAAAAAAGTTAATGTTTTAATTAATTCTCTCCCTACTGAGATACCTTGTATCACATTTTCAAACCGGTAAGTGTCTTAAAGCAAAGATCTCCAGTCTAGCATAAAACTACAGCAATTTTTCTATAAAATATATAGCTCGTTTTTATAATTACTTGAAGATTTTTAAATGGAAACTTAGAAGTGAGGTGAAAATTTTATCTAGCCCAGGAACAAAATCAGAAAAACAAAGTATTTGTAAACAGCAGAATAGTTGTTTCATAATCAGCGAATGTACTACCTATAGCTAGGCATTTATTTATTTTATCCAGTAACCTTGAAGGGAATGAACCTGCTGCTAGTCTTTCTTCCTTATCTGTGTTTCTTTCACTTCTTCACTCCACACTTTGTGCTATGCTTTGAAATCAGGCCAAAAGTTCAACTTCCCTAGTGACAGCCACTTTTAAGGACTCCAACCTGCACTGGATTGCAGTTGGCTTGGGATTACGCAAATCACCGAGGACTTCCTCAATTCAAGCACACAAGTGGGTCCGTCAGAATGATTTTGTTTTATATTCTCGTGATTGGGTTGGTATCTATATTATGAATCTAGGAGAATCACATATATTTCATTAAGGGTAGACTTGCTCATGGTATTCCACTGCATTGAACAGACTCATTTTCTGAAGGAAAACTTTATGTGACTAGCCATTTAAGTATTTCTATTAAGGTCCAAATTTATTAATAATTTTACATCTTTAGCCTGTCCATAGGGTAGTTACAAATTTCCAAACTCTTTCAGCCCCTATACATCTTGAGTCCCTGTGTGTAAGGGTGTGTGTGTGTGTGTGTGTGTGTGTGTGTAAAACAGGTGTGAATTTGGAATGTTCTAATTCTCACTTACCTTAAATACCTATATAAGAGCCTCTTCAGCTTCTTCCAAAATCCACCTATAGGCATTTCAATCTACCTTCTCGGACTTTGCTTAAGAATCATGAGAGACTTGTCATTCACTTTCAAACACTCCTGTCTTTTGAGTTTCTCAGAGAACCAACCTGATTCATTCTTTAAAAGTCACCGCAGCTCTCCTCTTAACTTTTCAGGCTATGACAAGGAAGGGTGATAGATCTTCAACTTTGTTTAATTGTCTTCTTCTGAAACTACTTAAGGATTTTGAAATTACAAAAGAGACCAAGAAGAAATCTTCAACATGATTTGTTTCAAGGGGAAATGAACAGGATGTGGCAGGATCTAGCATGAAATGGAATGAAAGGGGAAATGAACAAATGGAAGACGTCCTCTGGATTAAGCAGCGAAAATAAAAATGAGGTGATGAAGACCTTTCATCAAGAGAGTTAAATGATTTTGAATTTCCCTAGACTCTAAGGGAAAACACAAACTAGTTATCCATTTGGTTCACTGTGCCAAGATTTTTATGTCTTTCCTTCAGTGACTATTATTTATTATGAAAGGATTATTAAAACAACATAAAGGGAATTCTTAAACATGAAAATCACTATTTCCCATTATCCTAACATCCTGCTTTTTTGTGTCACTACTGTGAGCCATCATCTTCACCTTTAGGCCAGACCAGATGCCTGTTTAAAGCTCCCTGTGTTTGTTTTCACAAATGTAGCCCAGCAGAGCTTAGACATTTTACTTTCAACTTTAAGCTCAGCATTTACCACAGTGTGACACATAGTAGGTATTCAATACATTTCTTGGATAAACATGAATGTATAAATATTCTTCTTAATTATTCATCCTTGAAACCAACACATCTTCAGTTTTCCCCAGTTTGTAGTTACAAATGACAACATTTAAGCCACCAAACTGAATCTCAGTGTCAGGACCTCACCTGCTCATGCATAAGTTCCAGGAACTTCTAGACTAGGTGGGACTAAAGTCCCTCCTAATATTTAAATTCCTAGTTCTCTCTGGTCTCTGTTGCTCCAGAGGGCAATTCTTAGCCAATCATACCAGCCCCAAGGTTCTAAGTGCCACCAGAGAGGAGAAAAACAGATCCTCTGTCTCTCTCCTTTCTTCCTCTCTTCCATCCACAGGAAGACCACTTGAACTCCAAAATGCTACAAGTACACAGTCTACTTCTACCCCATGGTAAATGTGTGTTGGCATACAGAGTCAATTATTGAGTTCTGAATGAGTCAATCAGTGCAGAATCTAGAGGCAAAATGGCATCTTCTAGCCCCACTTTCAGCTTTTACACCTATGCGTTTAGGAAACCAATTCACTCAACAGTCTGGTCTTGATAGAGACATACATGACATGCTGGTTTGGCGGGGTGTTGCTTTTTTATTTTGTTCTGTTCCTTTCCTATCATTGTATCTAACCCTAATCTATATAATTTCTTTTTCAAGTCCTTGCTATCTCTGGAAAATCCTGAAACTTTCTGGTTCCTTTCAGATATTAGAACAGCATCATTCAATTCTTCTCACTTATAATTTTTCTCTCATATTACTTTCCCTCCCCATAGGTCAGGTTCAGTCCTTGGCCTGTGAGATATATAGTTCCTAAGAGGCATGGTCTGTTCTTTCACTCCTCCCATCCACCTTCCTATGAGCTGTCATGTGGGAAGAAGAAATAGAAAAAAATGGCAGGGTCCAACATAGCCAGTTGCTCATTAATGGGAGTGGGTAACCCTAAAATCTACTCTTTGAAGTCGCCACCAGTATGATGGTCTTTGTAGATGTTGTGCATGATTTCTTAGGGTACTCTTCATCTTCACCTTGATCTCCTCTTACTGAGGAACCTTCCAGAAAGGGTCAACCACATCTCCCTTTTGGCTACACCAGCGATCTTTGTCTCCAAACTCCTCTCTGAGTGGGGAATCCTCTTGTCTGACCAGCAGCTGCCTGAACAACTCTATGTCCCTGCCTCTTCTCCAACTTTTGTGTACTTTCTTACAGAGCCACAGGACTCCTAAGATCCCTGCATGGGCCCTCTGATGGATTGGGAACATTTCCCCACTTTCTTCTCATATATCCAGAACCAAGGATGCCACTCACTTCATGATTCATCTGCTTCAGTGAGGTTTCTGCTTGATGAAATCACCAGGTGAGAAACAGGCATCAGTCTTCACATTCATATTGAGCTTCCTAAGATCTCCCTCACCTTCTGTCTCAGGGGTTGCACCAGGGTGGCTCTGCCAGATCTACACCTCAGTAAAGTGTTTAATCAACAATGAAATGCCTGCTGTCTCTTTGTAATTCATAATTTCCTCTTGAAAACTGTCTCCCTCTTGACTTGAAAGAAGGGCTACCTATCTATGAGAATGCATGCTCCTCTCTTTTAGAGTACACATGTATCTCTGGGACACCAGGACCCAGACAGAGACTGTACTTCCCAGCCCCACTGACATGTAGGTGACACTATATAATGACTTGGTTTACCGATAGAATGAGAATGGAGGTCATATATTACTCCAGGCCTAAGCTTTTAAGAAACTAGTGATGTCTTACTTTCTCCCCCTCATTTTTTCAGTTAGATACAATAAACTTTGATGCCTTGTAAGATGGTCAAGATATAAATTGCAAGGAGCTTTGGTTCCTAAATGACCGCAGAGGAAAGCCACCCTCTAACCAATAACACACAGAGAGACTTAATGTGTGCAAGAAAAAAACACTATTGGATTATACTTATTCTGCATCTTGTCATGGTACCCAGAATTATCCTAACCTAATACCTAATATGTCTGTGAGAGAAGATGAAGAGTTTTGAGGTGGTTCCTGGAGCTTGCAAGGCCTGTTCTGCCATCTCTAAATGAGCTCTCGAGATGCCTAGATACTCTGCCTACTCCCATCCATATCCCCAACTACTATCAGTGTCTCTAAACAAAGCTTAGGTATCATGGCTCCTTTCATGTTTATGTGGCGAACTTCCCAATGGCAATATGCCACCCCCACTCCATGCCCTCCCCTCCTCCCTGGCTATATTTACTGGGAGTCTCAGTGACTGGGACCAACTATAAACTCATGTTTGAACAATGACTCTCTAGGAAAGGTATTCAAATTCTCATGGACATAGAATCCTCAACAGCACCTCCTCCCTTTTCAGTCCACCCCCCAAAATGAATATTCACTGATCAACCTGAATTCAAAATAGTTACACAGATAAAGTCTTGACTCTGGAGCTATGGCTGGGATTTTAACCATCAAGTAAAGAAAAGACTGTGCTCTACTCTTTCTTTTGCCATTTTTCATGCTGATTTTCCATGTATCAACATTGTCTATTTATTTCTTATTTTAATAGCTGCATGAGAATACATTATACAAATAAAAATAACATTTAACTATTCTTTTCTTGATGGACATTTATAATTTTCTTTTGTCCAGTTTCAACTTATTTTCACTAAGGAAAAAAATTACTATCATGGTATCATCAAAAAAGGTAAATCATTAAAACATAATTAATCCTGGCCTCTAGAAAAATAAAAATGCCTCTATGAAGTAGTAATTTCCTACAGGATCTCAAGAGTATCAGATGGTGATTTCCAAGCCACGAACTCTAACCAAGCCTATAAAACTATGTGCGGTATGTTAAAAGTTACTTATTTGTTAATAATAAACTTATGAACAAGAATCTTTCAAACTCTGTTCACTTGGGAATTCAGGACCCATGAGAAGTCCAATAGTTGTGAAAATTGCTTAATAATCTAACTATTCCCAGAATTTCCGAAGCGTATTATGGTGTTTATTATTAACCTTAACTTTGGAGAAGAAGGTAATGATGATGGTTTTCACACTCTGTTGCTATTACCACCTGAGTATTGACTCTCTCTCCAACAGGCTGAATGACTGAGGAGCCAGCCGAAATAAACACAGCAGGAGACTCCGCAATGAGAGGCTCTACTGAACCCAAAGACACAGGGTCCTTTAGACCGTGGTTGGAGTCTGGCGGCCTGAGGCAACTGAGGAGAAAAAAGAAAAAAAAGCTGCATCTTCTGTGAATCACATTTTGAAAACAGTGCTTTAGGGTTCCAAAAGTTGTAGCTGGAAAAGCAATGCTGAAGACAAGGTCCAATGTGAAAGGTGAGGGTGAAAATGGAAGAATGTTTAATGGGATCAGAATTCCAAAGGATGGGGAGTTAGCAGGACAGAATGTTCGAAACAAGTATAAGAAGTAAATTTCAAGTGGGTGCAGTCACTTAAAAGGATGGGGGCCTGCACTGATAAGAATAATTACAGGTCGGGGCGCCTGGGTGGCTCAGTGGGTTAAAAGCCGCTGCCTTCGGCTCAGGTCATGATCTCAGAGTCCTGGGATCGAGCCCCGCATCGGGCTGCTTGCTCAGTGGGGAGCCTGCTTCTCTCTCTGCCTCTGCCTGCCTCTCTGCCTGCTTATGATCTCTGTCTCTCTCCCTGTCAAATAAATAAATTTAAAAAATAAAATAAAATCTTTAAAAAAAAAGAATAATTACAGGTCAATGAAAATCTATTTACATAATAACAACCTGAAGGTGATATAAGACCCAAGAATGCTTTCAAATGATCAAAAATATTTCATCCAATCTAAGATGTTAACCTGTGTAAGGTATATTTGAATGCTTGAAATAAAATCTTAATATGAAGGAAATGTAAAAACTAAGTATAAAAATAAACAGAAGAATACACAGGAGAATATTTGCACAAATTTTGGTCAAGGGAAAGGTCTTAAGACCGATAAGAAACTTAGAAAGAAAATGCAATTATACTTAACGACATTAGAATATACATATAAATTTTTTTTCCATAATCCCTAAAAAATACTATATGTTTTGTTTTAATTAGGCCGGGCTAGTTCAAAATAACCACAAATTGACTCTGAAATCAAAGTAGTATAGCCCAATAAAGATTCCCTTTTTGCTCGCATCCCAGTCTGACGCCCGTCAGGAAGATTCCTCCCACCTGGAGCAGCACCAGCTGTAGCACCAAGCCTCCCAGGCCACTGCAGCAGGGAAGAGATGAAAGAGGCCACCTGAGGCCAGTAGTAGCCTTGGCCTGAAGCTCTACTGTCTTTTCTGTCCAAAGTCCATTGACAAAGTGGTCATTAGGCCAGGTGAACTGCAAGGGAAGCTAGGGATGTGGGGAATGACAATGGATACTTTTCCACACTGTCTCTGACATAGAAGTAGTTAATCAAAGGACTTTAGTTGGAAAGAAATCCTTCCAAACACCATGCGTGTTTTCATTAGCGTCAAACAACTGAAGAATTTGACTGACTCTATGATAGACATCTGTACTTCAACGTTTGCCCAAGGAGACATATCTTTTGAAATATAAGTAGCACCTTCTTCTACTGTGGTATTTTATAAATGGCACACTCCTCTGTGAAATACCAAATATGATTAATCTAAAACAAACTCATTGGACGTAATTGCTTTTAAAGTACTGTGGACAAAGTATTTAGAATTCTGTGGTAACTGCTATGTACAAGCTTTACTTTAGACCAGAAGGTTTAAAGATTTAGACATAAACCTACCAAATAACGGTAAGCCAAGACAAGACCGCTGGATCCCACAGGCCCAGGGAGTGTCGTCTGTGTGCCCAGGTGTGTATGGTGTGATGCAGGGTCATTCAAAAAGAGAAAGGAGAATGTACCCTGGAGTTATGCAACACAGGAGCCCTGAGTGGAAATCTGGGAAAATATTCATTTTAATCTTTATTGGAAAACAGTACCTGCCTTAGGAACTGTTATTAAGGACCTGAAGAAGAGGGTGACAGCAAAATAAAATTAGAGAGCATTTTTGTCTAAAACCTTCTGTCTGAAATCAGGTAAAAATGAACTAATGAAAGAATTTAGCTGCTGGCCTAAAACTATGAGCAAGCATAGAAATAAATGAAGAACAAGAAACACTGCACCAGTACTTTGGAACAGGGCCAGGAAAATGGGGATTTAAAGAGCAGAGAACCATTAGAACTTCTGAGATTCACCATAAGACCAGTAGGAGGGCTGGAAGCTCCCTCACTCCTACATTACTTCGACTATTTTTCATTACTCTGCCTTGAGTCTGGTTATAAAGTAGTGATACTAATTTTTACAAACATGCCAGAATATATGCATCCAAATAACTGTTGTTTCAGTTAAAGTAGTCACCTTCAAGAGGCTATGAGCTGATCTGATTGGCATTATCATTGTCCAAATATTTTTGGAAACTCCTCTTTTGGAATCACCTTCAAAGTCACCAAGTTCTTTTGAATGGTGACAAATCAATGTCTTAAGAAGGGAGACTGACTGAAGCCACCAAATGTCAGTTGAAGGTAACTGCATAAGGCATATTACCAAGCTGGTTAATATCACTTTAAATTTTAAAATACATATGAGGACACATAACTTTAATAGTGAACATAGTTCTACTTTACCCCACACACAGTTCTGAAAGATGTTTTGAGCAAAGGCAGCTAGCATTAATGTTATTGGTACATATTATTCAACAGAAATCTCTGTGAAGTCCACTGTGTTTACTTTAGCAATATACACTCCAGCAGCTATGCAGAGGACCTACTTCACTAGCGTTAGATGATTTTTCCCTGTGTGTGTATGTGTGTGTGTGTGTGCATGCATGTGCGTGTTTGTGATGGGTGAAAAATGTCATCTAATTTTTCAATACTTTGCATTTTCCTGATTTACTAGTGAGGAAGAATATGTTTGCTGTCCATCTTCTTTTCTTTATTTATAACATTTTTTTTAGTAGACATTTGTATATCAGGAATAGTAATATCTGTCTTTGGATGATATTCTTTCTTTTTATTAAAGATTTTATGTACTTGAGAAAGAGAGAGCATGCACAAGCAGGGGCAAGAGCAAAGGGTGAAGGGGGACAAAGATCCTCCCTGCTGAGTGGGTAGCTGGACTCAGCCCTGAACCACGCTGAGATCATGACCTGAGCTAAAGTCAGATGCTTAACCAACTGAGCCACCCAGGTGGCTGTCATTCTAATTGCACATATTTTTTTTCCTAATTCATTGTTTTTTATAAGGCATGTATTAAGTATGTATGCATATACATATGTGCAATTACACACACACACACCCCTATATATGCTATATAGATAGATAGGTTAAATATAACTGTGTTTTCTAAGTTTCCTACTTATTACCTTAAGGTCTTTCCTTTGACCAAAATTATACAAATATTTTCCTATATATTCTTCTACTTTTGTTTTTATATTTTGTTTACATCAAAGTTTCATTTAAAAGCAGGCTTAAAGGGGCACCTGGGTGATCCACTGGGTGGCTCAGTGTGTTGAACATCTGCCTTTGGCTCAGGTCATGATCCCAGGGTCCTGAGATTGAGTTCTGTTCCAGGGCTACCTGCTCAGGAGGGAGTCTGCTTCTCCCTCTCCCTATGCCACTCTCCTCTGCTTGTGCTCTCTCTCTCTTTCTGTCAAGTAAATAAATAGAGTCTTTAAAAAAATATTTTAAAAATATTTTTAAAATAATTAAAAAATAAATTAAAAATAAATAAATGAAAACAGGCTTAAGAAAGAACCTCTCAATGCCAATCACTTTCAACTATTAGAACTTTCAAGTTGTAATAGTTTACTTTTTTTTTTTTTTTTTGTCAGAGAGAGAGAGAGAGCACGTGAGAGAGCGAGCACAGGCAGGCAGAGGCAGAGGGAGAAGCAGGTTCCCTGCCGAGCAAGGAGCCCGATGTGGTACTCGATCCCAGGATGCTGGGATCATGACCTGAGTCGAAGGCAGCCGCTTAACCCACTGAGCCACCCAGGCGTCCCAATAGTTTACATCTTTATGTCTTCCTTTCTTACAGGTCATTTCTTTCTAATTAAAATATATCTACTGTTTTCACTAATATATTTGAAATAACAAACCACTTTTCTTTTACAATAGTGTATATAAAATTTTTCTTAACTTTCCTTCAATTAAGCAAAATAAATTCAATTCAACAAACACTTCCTGTCTGTGGTTGTCTACTATGTATCCAGTATTGGGGAAAACATTGCCTGGGATATAAACAGGTGTGTATGTGAAATGGTAATTTCCCACAGGGTACTTCCAGACTTATTAGATGCCATGTTACTCCTGAAACCAAAAATCTATATAGTTCACAGAGTTAAGCTTTATATTAATGGAAAATTTTTTATATTTTAATCATTTAAAATTCCGTAGTGGAAAGGGAAATGACAAAGAAGATGTTGTATGTAAAGATGGGGGTTGTCTTTTTTGTCCTCTTCTGGGAAAAAAATAAAAAAATAAATAAAATCTAATTTTCACTTCCTTTTCTTTACAGTTTGTATGTGGCTTAGAGGAAGGAAGTGTTCAGGGGAGAAATCAGTTTCCTAAAGTTTTTAGAACCAAAAGACTTGGGGGATTGGATTTTTCTTTCGCTAAAACAACAACTGCAAACGGATATTTATATAAAGAGTTAGGTCAAATCTAACAACTTAAGAGTTTATTTTTAGATTTCTGCTGGCCAAAGGGGAAATATGGTAAATGAGCCTTATGTTCTTAAATGGGCATGTAGTTGAACTCAAAATATGTCAGAAATCTGACAGAAGTTACTGAAGAACACCAGCTTTCCTAGGCATCATTAGAAATCCCCAAACAATGACAATATGACCACTGTTTTCCTTTCTTCCTTTTTTTTTCTAACTTACTTTCAGTTTTAGTACTCAAGAGCTTTACATTTTTGAAGATGCCATAACAAAAACAAAAAAGATTATATAAACAGAGAGCTATTAATAGAAAGTTTAGCTGAACGTGTAGCAGAGTTGTGTCCTTCAATGTGGAAGACACCAGCCACATGTGGCTATTGAGGGCTTAAAAGTAACTAGTCCTAACTGAGATAAACAGATGAATTAAATACACACTGGATTTCAAAGATGAAGTAAGAAAAAGAGTATAAAATATCTCATTCAAAATTTTATATTGACTACATATTGAAATGCTAATATTTTAGACATAATTGGTGAAATAAGGTATATGTTAAAATTAATTATACCTGCTTCTTTTTACTGGTTTTAAATGTGACTACAAGAAAATTTAAAATTGCATATGTGATTCACAAAATCTCTCTATTCTACTGTAGTAGAGCAGTGGCATTAGAGCTACATTCTGAAGTAACGCATCTGGATTTAAACCAGACTCTGACACACCAGCCATATGACTTGAGGCAAGTTATATAGGCAATCTGTGCTTTAGGTTTCCTTACATACATATTGTGAATGATAAAATATTCTCTATTTCATGGGGCCGTGTAAAGATTAAGTACAAAGAGCCTGGTGCAAAGTAAGAGTTCACCGAGGGTTGGTTCTGTTATTCTTACTTCAGAATGCAAAAGAGTGAGGCAAGCCATTTTTCTGCATGAGGAAGCTCTCAAAAGGAAGAGAAAAAATAAGTTAAAATCAGGAGTTTGCTGAGTGAGGCTTTGCCTACCACCCTTCCCCACCCTAGTGCAGCCAATTTACTTGAGTGAGAAGAAATCAAACCATCCTTCTAAAATAGAACATTTTCAAGATTTGTAGAGTCCTGATAGGTATTTCTTACTCTCCATTGCTGGGCCTGATTCTCTGAGGAAGCCAATGCAATTAGACAAAACTGCAGATGTTTCCTTTCTTTGGGTACACCTCATAGAGAATAAATAGGGTATGATATATGGATCTGACTTAGAAACAAAATTAAAAGCATGTATCTGATGCTGCTGAAGTCATGGGGGCTAGGCTAAAAGTAATAATAATAGTTAATTCTGTTGAGATTTTGCTACTTATTAAGCATTACCCCTGAGTCTTTATGTTTTTTCCCTCATTTAAATTTACCTAACAGTTCATTGGAGTAGGTATTATTATTTTCTCCATTTTATGGTGCAATGGTGTCTCAAAAATGTTCAGTAATTGCCTGAAGTCACAGAGTCAGCGGCAAGCAAGGATTGATTCAAACAACTATCAGTAGGTCTGCATTGCATAGACCACAGCCCTGCAAGAAAAAGGAATGTTTTTATTTTTTTTTAAGATTTCATTTATTTATTTCAGAGAGAGAGAAAGAGAGCACAAGCAGGGGGAGCAGAAGAGGGAGAAGCTGACTCCCTGCTGAGTAGGGAGCCCAATGTGGGTCTCTATCCCAAGACCCCAGGATCATGACCTGAGCCAAAGGCAGACATTTAACCAACTGGACCACCCAGGTGCCCTGGAATGCTCTTATTTTATAGCAAGGATATCACTTAGTGGAAAAAAAAAAAGTCATGAGGATTATCACATCGTTTCTGCTTGAGCATAACTTCAGAAATTGTTTTCATAATTTCTTGTCGTACACTCAATGTGCTGTTTCTGAGGTAAATGAAAGTCCTCATTTCATTTAGCTCTGCTGTCGCTTAATACAACACTGAGCACACAGTTAGTGCCAATTTAATGATTGTTGAATGACTAAGTGTATGAGCAAATATACATGTTAGCCTTTTTCAATCAGGGCTTGTCATCTGAACCACAGAACCCAAAACATTTTGAGTGATTATTTAGTCAATTCTCCCAAGTGTGTACATAACAAATATACTATTCTAGATTAACAGAAGTTTATTCACTACATACAATGGATGCCTTAGGACATTAGGGTTTAATTCCCTCTTGGAATCCCACAGAGAACCATACTTGGATTAATCTACGCTCTTCAAGGACTACCTTGACTGTAGGCAGGGGTGACAAATTTGTCACCAGCCTGGGACAAATGTGACTCATAGCTTGTTTTTGTAAGGCCTTTCAGTTTAGAATACTTATATTTTTAAAGGTTTATAAAAAAAAATACAAAAAAGAACATGCAATGGACCAAAAATGGCTCACAATGCCTAAATTATTTACTATATGACTCTTTGAAAAAAATTTTAGCCTCTGCTTTAGGTAAAAGTGGCTATTATCCAAGTGGTGCAGGATTAAGTTATGTGATGATATTTGAGGAGCTCTCTAGTACCCATGGTCCCCAAACTCTTCCTTACCAATCTATCTTCAGACATAAATTTCCTATTTGTTTTCTTTTGTATGGGCACCAAAACATTGGCTGTCCCACCTTCATCCTGCACCAAAGGCCCTATATATATGTTCAAGCCCTCCAGCAGGATGGCATGAAAGGTGAGACCTTGAACTTAGAGTGACATGAATTCCAATCCCAGCCCTTATTACGTGTTGCTTATTAGATGAAAAAGCTGAGCATGCTGGAGTTAATTTCCTCATTCACCAGTAGTATGTACAATAGACCCCAATCAAGAATGCTTTTTCAGTATATAACGTGTATTGGTTATCTATTACTGTGTAACAAATGACCCCAAAATATAGTAAGAGAGGAGTTTTCTTGGAGTTTGACTAATACACCACAATTGTCATGGGGCAGGAAGTACATAAAGTGGAATCAGACAAGCATGGTCAGACGAGAGAAAAGGTAAAACCTAGCAGAGCATATCAGTGTCTCAGGGAGGGCAAATGTTGAGCATCACAGCTCTGGAATAACGTGGAAGTTAACAATTCTCTTATTCTGGGACTTACAAACTATATATCCTTAGACAAGTTACTTTATGTTTCTGAGACTGTTTCTTCAACTGTAAATTGGAGATAATAATATCCACCTTGCAGAGTAGATGTAAAGATTAAATCAGGTAACATCTAGAGAGCCAGCACAGTATTTGGAATATGGTATATGGTCAATAACAAAAATTATTTTCCTTCTCACCTACCTATTAGTGTATCAAACTATCAGTCAATACTTTCCAAATAAAAAAGCTCTTTATAAAGGAAATTACATCCAGGAATGAGGTTTCTGAGAAAAAAAGCACTGCCGTAAAATAATATCTTGTATTACTTTAGCACTTTGCACTTAAAAAAGCTTTTTCCACAAGCTTTATTTTACTTAATTGTCACAAGCTCTATAAGGGCAATTTTTGGCTTATCTAGACTCGTATTTGTAAATTGGGAACACTAAAAAAAAAAAAAAAAAGCCCAGAAAGAGAAGGTTATAGGACTTATCCAAGACTGCACAATAAATCAGTGGACGGTCTCTGAAAAGACAGGGAAAGATTCAGGGGAGGTTGGTGGTGTCAGGACCAACAATATGCTGAAACCAGAAGTACTGGTGAGACAAGGACCCACAAGGTCAGGAATCCAAAGGGTCCCACACTCTGAAGGACGGAGCAAACCAGTGACTCAGCAGTTAGGAAACAAGGGCAGTCAGAGCTTGCCCAGACCAGAGCTCAGAGCAAACATGTAAGAGATAAAAAAAAAAAAAAAAAAAAAAAAAAAAAAAAAAAAAAAAAAAAAAAAGTAGTCAGGGAAAAAGCCACGTCTCAAGTGCAGAAGAGCAAGGCAAGAGAAGGCTGGGTGGTGAGGTGGCGGGGGCGGGGGGGTGCCTAAAGGAAGAAAAAATAAAGGGACTTCTCAGCAGAAGCAACATTCAAGGAGCTTTGAGAGCCAAGCAACAGTTAGGAGGGAGCTAGAATGGAGTTCACAGAGTGTGGCTCTAGCGTATGAAGAGGGGCATTCCTCCATTGACTGGTTTACAGAGGTTAAAATAATGTTAACCTGGAGGAACTAAGGAGCTGGGACTCTTTCCTAATGGTGACTGGAGCTGGGACTTTTTCCTAATAGTTCTGAAGCAGACGACTTTTAAGTAGGGGAATGACATGATCAGATTTGTATGTTAGAAAAATCACTTGAAGTCAGAGAAAAGGATGGAATAATTTCCATTATTTCCAGGGGAAAGATTTCAAATAAAACAATTTATTCCCAGAGAAGTTTCTGAGAAGACCATACCTAATCAAAATAATCTAATTTTATGCACATTCCTCCACTGTACTCTATATAACTGATTCCATTTTTAACCCCTTGCTAGTAAGTCCCATTGCAGACATCTATTTTAGGCTTGAAAACTACTTTAACCGGTGCCCTATTCAGAATGTGAGGTATTGTGATTAACTTCACTTACTTACTAGCTTCCTAGAGACACATGTGCTGGGATTTGAGGGCCACTATGTTGGTTTTTTGTTTTGTTTTGTTTTGTTTTGTCATTTATAGTTGGGTTTATATTCTATTTCAAAAATGATAACTGAAAAACAGTTTGTTTTTATGGAAATAATGAGATATAGAGGAATTTTTTGCCATTCATTAGTGTCATCTGCCAGTCTGCTTGGCAGTACATGTAAATTAATATCTTTCTTGTTTTATGGAAATGATAATTTTAAATATGACTTCATTTTAAAATGCATCTGGAAGGGAACAAATACATACCATAAATATGACAGACAAAATAAAACAGGAGATAGTTACACATGAGTCTTTTCACAGAGCCTCTTTATACTTCTGTAGTAGTAAGAAAGAAAAGGTATGGAAATTACCAAATGACACACAATAGTCATCTGATATTCATGGAGCTAAATATGTAATTCATTTTAGGATTTATTTATTTATTTGAGAGAGAGAGAAAGAGAGAGAGAAAGAGCACATGTACCTGAGTTGGAAGAAGGGACAGAGGGAGAGAATCTCAAGCAGACTGCTGCTGAGTGTAGAGCCCACTACAGAGCCAGTTGTAGGACTCGATCTCATGACCCATGAGGTCATGACTTGAGCCAAAACCAAGAGTCTGATGCTTAACCAAATGAGCCACCCAGGACCCCCTGAATATGCAATTCAATGGCATTAGGGGATGGGATGGTTGCTTTTCTGTGTATGGAGAGAGAATTAGCAGCACACTGTTTAAAAAATAAAAATACTGTCATGGAGCCACAATTTATACTACAGATGATCCTAAATCTTTGTTGCTTCTTATATTCTTAATTTCCAGAACCATCAAATATTGAGGGTTGAAGCTGTGCAGTAATCATTAATACTGTTCACCACAAATTTCTGATTCCCTTCTCAAGCCCATGGTAGAGCAGTAGTTCTCTTCCCCTTAAGGTTAAAAGCATCTATGTGACTTGCTTTGGTCAATAAACTATATTTTTTTAAAAAACCACAAGTAATATGTGTCATATATGAGAAGAGGTCTTAAGAAGCAATGGTTCTTTTATCCTTCTGGCATGGTAAGTGGGCATATTCAAGGTGGTGACTGCTCTTAACAGCCTGTGTCACCAAGTGACTACTAGGAGCCCATTGTAGACTTGGTGGGCATGTAGCATATGCAAGAAATAAATGCACTGGGGTGCCTGGGTGGCTCAGTCGGTTAAGTGTCTGACTCTTCATTTTGGATCAGATCATGATCTCAGGGTCATGAGATTGAGCCCCCATTCAGGCTCTGTGGTCAGTGGAGAGTCTGCTTGAGATTCTCTCTCCCCATTTCCCTCTGCCCCCCTCCCAACTGTGCTCTCTCTTGCTCTAAAATAAATTAGTCTTTAAAAAAAGAAAGAAAGAAATCTTTATTTTTACTGAAGCAAACCTAGCCTATCTTGAATAACACCAAAATTAGTACCTAAACATATAAATTAGTAAATAAACCTGCAATATATGGTAGTGGCTTAAGGTTGGGTAGTGGAGAACAAGTGAACTACCAATGGACACTAGAACACTGTAGTAGGGATGTTTTACAAAAGCATTTGGTAAAACTGTTGCCTGTGATAACCTGGATGGCAGAAAATATAGCTCTAGAGAAAAAGATTAGAAAACAGTGCAAATAGTATCTATTGATTATCAATTGGCTGTATTTTATATGATACCATAGAAAGAGATGACTTCAGAAACAATCAAGTGGTTTGCAAACATCAATAAAAGAAAATAGGAAGTGCCTGGAAATTTGGGAACCTTTAGGGTTAGAAGAGGCAACTTTCTCTGACAGGTAAAAGGTAAAACTAAGGGCTTTGATGCACAAAAGCCAACTTGAATTCTGCCTTGTGACATAGGTCATTTTAAAAAAATGTTATGGAGGGGTGCCTGGGTGGCTCGGTTGGTTGAGTGTCTGCCTTCCGCTCGGGTCATGATCCCAGGGTCCTGTTATCGAGCCCCGCATCGGGCTCTCTGCTCTGTGGAGAGCCTGCTTCCTCCTCTCTCTCTGCCTGCCTCTCTGCCTGCTTGTGATCTCTGTCTGTCAGGTAAGTGAATAATATCTTTAAAAAAAAATGTTATGGATTGAAATGTGTCTCCCCAAGTTCATATGTTGAAGTCCCAACCCCCAGTACCTCAGAATGTAACCCTATTTTGACAAAGGGCCTTGAAAGAAGTGATTAGGTTAAAATGAAGCCATAGAGTGGGGCCCTAATCCAATAAAACTGGTATCTTTACCAGTAGAGACTGAGAAAGGATGCCTGCACATAGGGAAAAGGACACAGTGAGAAGGTGGCCATCTTCAAGCAAAGGAGAGCTGTATTAGTAGAAACTAAACTAGCCAACATGTTGATCTTGGGCTTCCAGCCTCCAGAACTGTGAGAAAATAAAGTTCTATTGTTTAAGCCACTCAGTCTGTGGTGCTTTATTTATGGAAGCCTTAGCAAACTAAGGTCAAAGGGAATGGTCTTCACACTGCTGAATGAAATAAGGTGTTCCAGCAAAACACAACAAAACCCAGCAAAAGTTTTCAATTGGATCAGCTATCACAGATCTCAAAGTTCTTTTGATTAAGAGAAAGACAGAGGCAGTAAGAAATTAAGAGAGGAGTAAGAAATCAAAGAAATAACGGCAAATCTAAGAAATATGTCAAGAAAAGAACTATGGGTGGCTACAGACTTATATCACTGCTTAGAATCCAGTAGTTAAAAAGCTGCATGAGTCAGTTTGGCGGGAAGCACATGTCACACAAAGTACAGTTGAACCCTGAACAATGCAGAGGGCTAGGGGCGCTGCCCCCCTGTTCAGTTGAAAACCCACCTATAACTTTTGGCTCCTACAAAACTTAACTACTAATAGCCTACTGTTGTTGACTGAAAGCCTTACCGATTAACATGAACAGTTAATTAACACATATTTTGTATGTTATGTGTAATATATATTATATTCTTACAACAAAGTAAGCTAGAGAAAATGAAACATTAAGAAAATCATAGGAAGAGAAAATACATTTATATAGTGCCATACTGTATTTATAAATAAAATAATAATAAACCTGCATCTAAGTGGACCCATGCAGTTCAAACCTATGTTGTTCAAAGGTCAACTGTATTTAACTGATAGGAATAATAGAGACAGTTGACAGAAGCATGTCAGAGTTAAGCTATCAATTAAGGATGATGAGGTACTCCTTGAACATTCGTATGTTGAAATCCAAATCCACAAAGCTGATGGTATTAGTAGATGCCGTCTTTGGGAGTTGCTTAAGTCATGATGGTGGGACCCTCAGGAATTGGATTAGTGCCTTATAAAAGAGACCCCACAGAGCCTCCTAACCCTTTCTACCCTGTGAGGATATTAGGACAAGTCTGCAATCCAGAAGAGGGTCTTCACCTGACCATATTGGCACCTCGGTCTTGGACTTCCTATCTACAAACTATGAGAAATAAATTTCTGTGTTCATATGCTACCCAGTTGGTGGTATTCTGTTACAGCAGCCTGAACAGAGAAAGGCCCCATGCTTCACAGTCACCAAATGAACAAAATGCCAGAGAGAAGGGAGTTTGGATAATGTAGTCCATAGAGGTCATCCTGGGGCATAAAATAGGACAAAAAAGGAATATATTTGATGAGGAAAACAGAATAAGCAACACAGAAGCTTACCAAAACTTTATGATAGATGTACAGCCGAAGAAAGAACAGCCTTGAAGGAAGAAGTGAATGTTTAAAACTGAAAATAATCTTGGGGCCTCCAATATTCTATCAGCCAGAAGTAGAAAAACTGTTCGTCACGTCTCTTTTTTAAAAGATTTTATTTATTTATTTGACAGACAGAGTTCACAAGTAGGCAGAGAAGCAGGCAGAGAGAGAAAGGGGGAAGCAGGCTCCCTGCTGAGCAGAGAGCCGAATTCGGGGCTCAATCCCAGGACTCTGACATCATGACCTGAGCTGAAGACAGTATTAAACCCCTGAGCCACCCAGGCGCCCCACACTCATCATGTCTTAATTGAAGGATTTGAGTACAATCAAGCGCATTTCTCACCACCCAAGAGCCATCACCTCTGTTCAATAGGTTTTTCTAGTTTCTATGCCTCAGTGATTACCTTGTGTCTCCCTTTCTTCTCCTTTCAGTGGACGGGGTAGACATTAGTGCTATTCTGTTTTTCTTTGCACTTACCTACCCAATTAAATTTAGAAGGTGACATGACTTACTCTGATCAATAAAATGTGAGCAAGATGATATGTGTGACTTCTAGATGGAATCCTTAAAAGCTATCATGTTACTCATTACACCATGCCTTTTACTTCACTCACAGCCTCTAGCAAGTTCAAGATGGTAGCTCCTCCATATGATTAGGTCCCTGAGGATCTACAATAAGCAGAAGTGATTAATGTATATCATGAGCAAGAAATAAACTCCACTCATTTTAAGTCAGTGAGAGATCTTGGGGTAGTTCATTTTTATTCCGGCCAGTCCTCAATGATAGGCATGGACAGTGAACTATAGTTTAGACTATGTAACAGTATGTGCTAAAGTGGAAACAAACTTTAGAATCCTTAATATCAATATCCCCATTGGCATTGTTTAGGACCACATCAGTTGTGAAACAGACCAAATTTGATTCAATTAGCTCCATCCCCCAACACCTCCATACCCAATAGAAAACTTCACTGCTCTATGCTTCCTCAGAGTTTCAGCTTAGTAGTTAGCTATAATCTGAACCGAACTAGAATAATAATGGCTAATAACAAGTGCTGGTTTCTCTCTCACCTGTGGTCAGTGAGCCCCCATGGTGTCAACACATTTCTAGATATCATACTGTGAACAAGACAGATAAGGCCCCTGCTTTCATGAAAACTACCTTCTAGCAGGAGCAAACCAGTGATGATGTGAGTGACTCAGCCACTTTAGTGGGGAGGATGGAGAAGTCATCTCTGAAGAGGTGATATTAAAAGTATAATCTAAATGAAGAGGAGCCAGCCATGTAAAGACAAGGAAAGAGACACATCTAGAAAGGAAGGACAACTTGTACCAATGCCCTAAAGTAGGAATGCACTTGGCAGATTCAGAGAACAGTCAAAAGACCACAGCTGCCACTGGCAAATAGTGGTTGAAGAGACAAACAATAGGTGAAGACTTTCAAGAAATAGGCAGGTCCAGACCATACGTGGCTTTCTAAGTCAGGGTAGGAGCTTGGGACCTATTCTAAACACAATGGAAAGTCATCGGAAGATTTTAAGAGGAGTCATATACTCTCATTAAATTGCATAAAGTTCACCCTGACTGATGTGTGGAAAGAATGAAAAGAAGTATTAAAGCAGCTAGATGAATTATAAGGGCAGTGCAGCAGCCCAGGTGAGAGATGGTGGTGACGGGGAGAAGAGGGCAACTTCGGGATGTTTTTATATGGATGTGACACTTAGTATTGCTAAATTTGACACCTATGAAAGGATCAAGAGTAACTAGGATTTTGGCTTCAGCAACTCAGTGGAGATTGGTGCCATTTAACTAAACTAGGCTAGATGTCAATTAAGGTGCTTTGACAGTATTTGTATTTAATTGTAGCCTTTAATGCCTAAACCAGGATGGTGAGTATTCGAAGAATTGCAGAACTAGTAGGGGAAATATTTTTTTTTAAGATTTTATTTATTTATTTGACAGATCGCAAGTAGGCAGAGAGGCAGGCAGAGAGAAAGAGAGAGGAGGAAGCAGGCTCCCTGCTGAGCAGAGAGCCCGATGCGGGGCTCTATCCCAGGACCCTGGGATCATGACCTGAGCTGAAGGCAGAGGCTTTAACCCACTGAGCCACCCAGGTGCCCCAAGGGGAAATATTTTTGAGATGCTGTGGAGAGAATGCTTCATTCTTTAAAAAAAAAAAAAGGGAAGAAAGGAAGAGAGGGAAGGGGGGTGGGGAAGGGAGCTGCACAGTCAACCTTGTTTCAGTAAGAAGGCCCAGAGTTGGCTGGGCATTTGGGAATTGGCTGATGGAAATACTGCATTTCTGGTCAAGGGGAACATTTAAAGAGACATGAAAGTTACCTAAGTTTTGGGTTTGCTGACATGGTATCCTGGACAGGACTGGCTCCATCTTGGGCCTAGAAATTTATTTTGAGAAAATGTAGCCACATAACCCTTCCCTTAGCATCCTTGGAGCACCTCTTTGACAGAGTGAACATTTAAATGTGACTTTACTAAAGGAAATAAATGAAGGGCATGGCATGAAACTTATTTTCCAGTTTGACAAGACATAACTTATTTTCCTCATCTTGTCCACCATGAGGATCCCTTTTACATTCCTACTCTGTCTCCAGGAGGCAAGAATGGTGGCATATATACTACCCAGACAACCACACCCAGACCTCTGCTCTCACCTAGTCTACCTGCCCAAATGTTCCCTCTTTTCCTCACATGAGACCTCCTCTTTCCTGGATGACTGATGCTGGGGATGAACCCCTCCCTATCCAGAGGACTGTGATATCTGCCACTTTAAGCTCAAAAGAATCACACGTGAGCTCTACATATATACTTACTAAGACAGGAAGGAAGGGGACAATCCTTTGCTTACCTCAGCCTCCTGTTATCTCAAATCAGTCTATGTCAAAGGCTTTCTCTCTAGAAACACCTACTATAATGGTTAAGAGCTCAGACTCTGGGGAGAGGCTACCAGTTTTCAAATCTCAGCCCCATTGTTTACTAAATGAGTGAACTTAAGCAATTACTTAACAGTCTTTCATGGTAAGTATCAGTCTTTCATGGTAAGATCAGAGATTATAATAGTATCAACCTCCCAGGGCTGTTGTGAAGTTAAATGAGATAATAATATAGGTAAAGTGATTAACCCCATGATTGGCACTTATTAAATTCTCAATATACATTAGCTATTTCTATTACCAACATTATTGTCATCATCGCAGCATACTATAAAACTTAAAATTTTTTTGTAGGGTCAACCCAAAAACAGAGTGCTTACAGAAATTTCTGGGAGTGTGCACAATTGATCATCAATATATAAACAAATAACCATCTTTCTGTATTTTCTCTGTCACTCAAAATATTTAGCTTTCTCGTATACCAAAAATAAAAATTAAATCCATGAGTTCTGAAGCAATGCATTTTAAGTGTCAAGGTACCCGTTTGACATTAACTCTATTGTTTGTGGGCATAAAATATCTCAAATGCTCAGTTAATGCTATGCCTCCACCTTTATTATAACTAAGAATTGCCTCTTTCATAGTTGCTGCCATGTAATAACAAGTGAGTGCTCTTCTAAGTTCACTATTAAGTAGTTGTTTGCAGATTACTCTTAATAACAGTGCAATGTTGTTCTGAACCTATGATACAATAACAAAGTTGAGAACTAAAACGTAAAAGATGAGCCATAAATCCTGGTGTTGATGGGAGAAATAAAAATAGTTGTATTTTTACAATGGATAAAGAGCCAGTCTACACAAGATTTTTCTACTTGGGTTAAAATTAGAAATGTAAATAAAAGCAAAGAAAACACCAAATAGTTAAGATCTACTTAAGCCAAAAAGAGCTACATCTGAGTTGAGCTGTATGTGTAATAAGGCCCACTGATGACCCCAGTCATTCTAAAATATCCCTTCATTTTCTTCTCTTTTCTCCTTAAAAGACAAAAACAAAACCAAACCAAAGCAAATGAAACCAAACCAAAACAAAACAAAAACACACAAAGGAGACAAGTTATATAATCTACACACTGCTAGACTAACCATTTTTATTTCTTATTGCAATTTGAATTGGAAAGGAACACTCAGTCCTAGAACATGGTAATTCATCTCCTGTTTCTTTGTCCGCAACTACAAGTAGGAGATAGTTCAGAGCCATTGCCAATCAGAAAACACAACAAAGCCCTATTAGCTTCTCATTTGTTTACTGGCAGATCACAGGCCACTTCCCTCGCGTCTCAGACATCCTGTTAGCTCTTAGAGACCCCATCCAGGCATACCTAGAGTACTTCAGAATAGAGAGGGCATCTGAAAATGCTCTTCTTTTTGTCTGTGAGCATGTCATAGTTGAGTTGAGTTTTTAAAATATTCTCCACCCCTGTTTGTTTCTTAATGCAGTTCCAAGATGTAATTTGTATGGAAGCCAAAGTGAAGACATGCTGAATATGTGAATGCTGAGGAAGTGGTTTCCTTAGCAATAACAGGCATGTGAAAGTCAAAACTTCCTTTCCTTCTCATGTGACCTTTTTTTTTCAAAGCAATTCAGATAGAGGACAATAGAATTGAATTCCAAGCACCCACAGTGTTCATGAATTGCTAAGCAATGATTCACCAAGCACCCAAATTACTCTAGACTGCTTGAGCATTTTATTAGAGGAATTGCTTTGTATTTAAATTTTCCTTCCTCACTTTGCACATCAGTTTTACTCATTCTTCCGGGCCACTTTTCCATCACTCTGAGAAAATGTAGATATGTGCACAGAGGTCCTAAATAGTGATTAATATAAGGACTTTAGACTGTTAGAAGTAGAACGTTACATACAATATTCATAACTATTTGTTCCTGTTGGATACATTGGATACTTACTGAAAAGTTTGTTTGATAATTGAAGTCCATTATTTATTCAGAAAAAGTAATAAAATTTTTTGCCAACTCCTTAAACAATATTTTAGAAGCACTGAAACTTTTATTCATTTCCATTACTGATTTATTTTGACCCACTTATCCAAAAAAAAAAAAAAAAGCTACATTTGGCTTACAAATTACATGTCCCAGTTAGTCCTCAAAGGTTAAATGGGGTAACTTCTTTAACAATAAACTTAATACACCTTAAGGTATCATGTTCTTTTGCCTTTAATTAAATTGCAGTGTTCTTGAGGAACATAGACAAGGCCATCCTAGAACACTTTATAGCCTTTGAATTGTGAAGCTCAAAGTCCCTAACATTATCCAACTTCTTACCATCATAATTCTGTGAAATGACTTTGAAGGGAGTTGCCAGACAGACCCAGTACATTGGGAGCTGGGTGACCTTTCCCCTGTGATCCTTATGTGTCATAGGGATAAGAGTGACTTTCCAACTGGGTTATTATACTCATAAAATAAGTAAAGAGAGGAGCTAGCAGAGCAAGTGTTACACAGTAGCTGCTCAATAAGTATTAGTTTTTCTTCTTGTTCTTCATGTCCTCTCCATCCTGATATCCTATATTCCATTTATGCTGATCCGCTCCTAATTTAATGCCTCTTCTGGACTCAGAAGTGGTCCAACATAGAACCTTCATGTTCAAGTGGGCCCCAACCATTATTCCTTAATAGTAAATAAAGGATGAATACCAACAAAAGTGGAAACATCTCCAGTAAATTCATCTGGCCACTTTCTACAATGTTTATGAGATTGTTTCACCAAGACAATCTCAGTTTCCCAGCCAGCAGGGTAATTTTCCATACCTTCAAAGACAGTGGATATATAAAATTCGCAATGTTCTCATTTGCCTAGCGCACACTGCACTTTGGCATTGAGAGAGATCAGCCTTTGGGGATCCCTTTCTCAACCTGGATGTGTATCCCAGTGTGTATACACTAGGTACCCTCAGTGAAAACTGGTTCTTGTTGTTAATGCCATCATTGCTATGAACATCCCCTTCTTTTCTACTCAAGGCTAAGTTCTAGAAGGTGGACACTGGCTCACATGGCTGATCTGACTAGTCCTGCTGCCACTAGAACTGAAATCACTAGGAAAGTACTTGCCTGTCTTTTGGAGTAGAATGAAAGAATAGGGGAAGACAGTGGGGAAAAATATATAACAGAGGGATAAGTAATCGCTTGCTGTAATATTTTTAGTGTTTATTTGTGGTTGACTCAGCGGACCAGAGAAAGGTGACTCAGGAAGTTAATAGAGACCTTGGCTAAGTCACTTTATCTCTCTAGGCTCTGGAACCTTGGATTAAATTTCAAACTATGTTCCCTGGCGCCTTAGAGTTCTGCTATGCTGGGGGCTGGGGAGAGTTGATAAAAGAGACACTTAAGCAGGTAGGATTCTGCAAGTCTGGGCTCAGAGAAGCTCTGCTCTTTGTTGTTTTTACACACTGATTTAACTTGTTAAAAGGGTTCTTTGGTAAAAAAAAAAAAAACCAACAGAAAAGTTAAAGATATAGGCTAGATATTTTCTGATTTCCTTCGAGCCTTGACACTCCAGAGCTGCAGGAATACAGATTCATAGATTACAATTCATATAAAAACCTACTAGCAAATATGAAACAACCACAAAAACATGAATCACAAACTGTTTCAAGACCAGTCTATTCTAATCTTAGGGTCTTATAAATGCCTGTGTTTGTCCACCAGGCATTGAGAAAGATGTCACAGATAATTCACAGTAAATCTGTAGTGATAGTAGAAGGAAACAACAGAAAATGCAGCACAAGCCTGAGGTTAACATGCTTATAAATCAATATGGTTCTCCCTATTACTTGTGGGGAAAGAGGTCCCCAATACCACTGATGCATTTGGGGCCATCTCACACTAACCTATTTTACTAATTCTTTTTCACCTTTGAAAATGTCATAGACACCACTGGGTGTTCAAAGTGAAGGCCTTAAAAGCAGACAATATTTCATCTACATCATCAGACATTAGGAAGAATCAGCCACACAGGGATGGAAGGAACCCTCTTTCTAAGTGGTTCTCTTAGGAACAGACTTGGGATCATGTCTGTGCAGCCTATTTTTAAGAGGAAAATTTTTGATACCTGTTCCCTATTATCCAATGTCTTCAGAAAAGGCTGGAGGTAAAGCAGCCAGTCTTTTTGGCATGGTTTTACCCCCTATTAAAACGGCTATTGTTGAACTGTTCAAATTGGGATGCTTTGATTGTTAGCACATTCAGCAGGCTGTGATTACAGTAATTACAGACCTGTGAAGGTCAAATTGACAAAACTGAATATAAACTGGGACAACCCACTGCACTAGTTCTTTCTGCACTCTTTGAGATTTTCTGTTGTTGTTGTCGTAACTGTTGCCAAGTGGTAAGTCTATAATAAAAAATAAAAATGAAAGTCATTGATTTCACAATTTGGCTTTGACCACTTAGTCTCACTATTCGACGAACTGAAGTGAATGCTACATTGTACTTTCAGGTTCAGATATATTTTTGGCTCTATGACCTTCCTCCCTAGTCATGGCCTTGAGTTTGTATGATGTAGCTAGGTACTTCTAAAGCACATCATGAATCTTCAATGCCCCCCTCCCTTATCTGTCTCTTTGCAAGAGTATGATGCTGAATACAAAATGGACAGGTACATTTTTTATTTGTACATGTGTGGTATTTTGGAATATTTAGCAGAAACAGCTCTCAAGAAAAGAAAACCCACAAAATTATATGAAAATAAATGAAATAATCTTCTTATAGTTACCTATTGAAAAGCCAGAATAAAAATTATTTCTCAGGTACACTAAATATAAATGTCTTTATTTTCCTTTGTCCTTATTGATGGCTTCAAGCAATAGTTTAATTAATAATTAAGCAAAAATAGAGTCTATTATCATGTATATGATGTGAAGGAGCAGAGAAAGGTAGAAGATAAAAATCCTTTCTACACAACAGAGAGGGATGCTTATAGAGTGTTAAGAAAAAGTCTGGGGTCAGAAGAAAGGCTGTGTCTGAATAAAGCCAAAATAGGAGAGGTAGATGGAAATTAATCAAATCACAAAAATCCAGATGTTTTATCTATTCAGAGCCAAGTATCTGAATTTGGCTGCCTGAAATGTTCATGTTTCCTCCAGATGTTCGCTTTCAGGTAGACATAGTCATAATCTCACATGCCTGATTTCATTATAATTTACCATACTGTTCAAAATTTAAAGTGTCTTATGACAAGAATAAGTATAGGATAGTATAAACCATTTTTCATGTTTTAGTGGAAATGGCATTGTTAAAGCGTAATTTTTTAAGGATGAAATTATGCCTCTCATATAAATATAAAATGAGTATGTATCACAGATCTTACTTAACTCATCAATGAATGACCAAAAAAAGTAAAATGTTACTACTGGTTCAAAGGAAAATTCTAAGAACCCTGTGTGTGTGTGTGTGTGTGTGTGTGTGTGTGTGTGTGTATAAAGAATTTTGAGGTGAAATTACAAAGAAATGCAAAGTGGGTCTATCCAAAGGACAACAGTCAATTGTATTTTGCCAGACACAATTATTATTTTTTATTTCTGTGAATAAGAGTCACTACATTATTATCAATTTTCTGCAACTTACTAAAATGCTCAAAGACAGTGGAAGGCAGAAATAACTCAGAACAGTGCACCAAACAGGACATGGCCAGTCATTTTTATTCCAATTTCAAAGTCTTTATTATAATTTTTCATAAAAGACTTTGTTTATTAAATTAAAATTAAACACACAAATATTTCTGAGCTCCTACCATGTTTTTACTTACTATCACTTAATTAACCACCTTTTTAGACATCCTCAATTACATTATTGATTCTTGTATATGTCTTGCCTTGTAAGCATCTCCTTGTTTTAATTGTCTCCTATTCACCCTTTTGGTGATGGAGGGATTCCTGCCCCAGGGTTTTGAGGGTAGCTAAATACACCTGGCACTGGACAGGTGCATGTCATGCAGCTTCTCAGTCACATACATTCACAGCCCAAGGGAGGGGGACACCATGCCACACAAGGCCACACAGTGGCTGTACTCAGGAAAGAGTAAACAACCAGGACTGTGGGAGGCAGGCACTGTACTATCAAAAGAATAAGGTGCTGGTGCCCAGACTCTTGGCATGTCTTCCCTTCTAGAGAGAGTCAATAAATAAAAAAGTAAAAAAGTCAGTATGACAAAGAATAAAGAGGGCAATAAAGAAATAATAAGTAGGAGATGGAAAAAGAAAATGCAGAATGATGAGGGTGGAAGCACTTTGTTGACATTTTAAACATGGTAATGGGGAGGCCTCACTAAGATGACATTGACATAGGAAATGAAGTAGTGTGCCATGAGGACATCTGGTGAAAGAGTTTGCAGATGGAGAGACCAGCCAGCGCCATTGATGTGCAGCAGAAGCCTCATGTTCAAGAGAAGCAAAGGATCCAGTACGGCTACAGTTGACTGAGCTAGGGAAGAAGCAGAAAGAGATAGAGTCCCATACTGGGGTTGGTGTAGAAGCTGTGCAGGGCTTTCTAGTCTTTGATTATTTTTAAAAATTTTATTTATTTATTTGAGTGTGAGAGAGAGGAGAGCAGGGAGAACAGCAGAGGGAGAGGGAGAAGTAGACTCCCCACTAAGCAGGGAGACGGACACTGGACTGGATCCCAGGACTCTGGGATCATGACCTGAGCCAAAGGCAGACGCTTAACCAACCAGGTCACCCAGGCACCCCTCCAGTCTTTGATTTTTCCTGAAAGAGTTGGGAACACATTGAAGGGATTTGGACAGAAGATTGGCCCATCATTTGATCGATTTTTCTCTTTTATCTCTTAGAGGACCTACCAAAGTACAAAGAATACAAAGGCTACTCAATATATAGCAGTTAATTATAAAAGGGACAATCCCTTCCTTTATTGTTTTCCACAGTTTTCTACCATGATAACAATTAGACGTTGAAGATTCTCACCTAAAGGACACTCTCATGCAGAGAAATGGGGACTCAGAAAATCCAACTTCTATGTAGCTGTTTCTGAGGGAATACCTATTTCTTCCCTGGTCACATACCCTAAAAGATATGGGTATCCCTGACATACAAAACATGGCAGGAATAGGAAAAACTAACACCCTTCCAGGCAGTGGGGGGATATAGACTTTTCCTGGACATGGAAATTCTAGAATTTTCTGCAGCCCTCTACCATAGGACAAGGAATATTTGAACTTTAATACATTAACCATATTTCAACTAGCTTTTCCTCTTTATAAATTCAGCTTACACAATGGAAATATATTTCAAGAAGTATAGTAGTTATACATTTTTACGGAATGGACTCTTAAAATTTTTCCTTCTATGACCAAGTTCAAATATAAAAACAGCATGTGTTATAAATTCTGAGATCAGCAACTTAACTATATTTTGTGCAGTTTGACAGACAGGACTCATAATTTAGTCCAGTCATGCCTTTACTGAGTAAATATAGATCTATCACTGACATGATTATGCAGTCTTCATTTTCCCCCACCTTGATCATGGACTTGATGTTTTTAACCATTAGCATTTAGAGACAGTGAAACATATAATACATTAAAGATCTGGCTGTAGAAAGAAAAAGTTAGAGGAATCACTTTATGTGCTGCAGGAATGTGTCATTCTGAACCCTGAAGCTGATTGTTTGCTTTTAATGAGGTATTGTTTCCTATATTTTTTTTATTTCTTTTCAGCGTAACAGAATTCATAGTTTTACACCACACCCAGTGCTCCATGCAATGCGTGCCCTCCACAATACCCACCACCAGGCTCCCCCAACCTCCCACACCCTGCCCCTTCAAAACCCTCAGGTTATTTTTCAGAGTCCAGTGTCTCTCATGGTTCATCTCCCCCCCAGTTTCCCTCAACTCCCTTCTCCTCTCCATCTCCCCATGTCCTCCGTGTTATTTGTTATGCTCCCCAAATAAGTGAAACCATATGATAATTGACTCTCTCTGCTTGACTTATTTCACTCAGCATAATCTCTTCCAGTCCCGTCCATGTTGCTACAAAAGTTGGGTATTCATCCTTTCTGATGGAGGCATAATACTCCATAGTGTATATGGACCACATCTTCTTTATCCATTCGTCTGTTGAAGGGCATCTTGGTTTTTTCCACAGTTTGGCGACCGTGGCCATTGCTGCTATAAACATTGGGGTACAGATGGCCCTTCTTTTCACCACATCTGTATCTTTGGGGTAAGTACCCAGTAGCG